>VYZW01059642.1:24673-38437 GCA_013401315.1 Balaeniceps rex | reverse complement strand
ATGACCTGAAACAGTTTACTTGCTTCACCTCCTGACCCAATGAGACCTTCGATGACCCTTCTCAGAAACGTGGCCAGTACCTACCAGTAGTAGGTGGCACTGCTCTCAACAGTCAGGCCACTAACCACCAAGGATTTGTACTCCAGCTGGGACAAGCTAGTTCTAGCATGGCATTGGACCTAACCTGCAAGTCAACATACTAGATGCTGTGTTTGTCTTGGATAGATGGAATTGTGCATTAAATGACAGTGACCCTGTTTTGAAGGTGAAAGTGTTTGGACCTGTGTCAACAGACAAAAAAAGCAGAGAAGCTGGACTGAAAAAAAATCCACCAAAAGCCAAAGTCTTCTATGGAAAGTGTCCTGTATGAGAAAGATCGAGCTATCATTTAGCTACTTCTGAGCATTTTCCTTCCTGAGAAATATTTCAATCTATGCTACATACAGCTTGAAGTAACTGTATTTCATCTATTTGCTTATTTCCCGTAAGTGGAAGGCAACCACCGCCCACAGAAAAACAAAGTGCATGATCTGCAACTTTCCTCTTTTATTTTTCAATGTCCTGCTTCCCACATACTGAAAGGCATATTGCTCTAGCACCATTTTGTGCTAGCTCCCTTTCTTGAGGATCTTATAATTCAAATGTACAAGACACTCCTCAGACAGTACTTGACAAAAGCCAAATAACAAACAGAGCTAATTCTTTTGTTTGTTTTTCCAAATCGTGCCTTTACCTCTTGGCTTTTCTACTTTTGTCAGCTAACTACCAGTACTACAGCTCATTAAAACACCCTCCCTTTCAACCTGACTCCTCCTATTAAAATAATAACAAAGGAGACACACAGGTACCTGCTCATATTTTAAGAACGGAAGACATCATGGTTCTCCAAAGTGGCTCCCGAGCTTCTCACAAACATTAGCCTCTCTCCTTCCCCCTGAATCTGTGTGATAGTCTCTGTTCAACTCCTAAGCTGTTGCTGTTTGGAAATGCCCCTAAATGTATCACTACATAGTATGCCTTTTTCACACAACAGTCCTATGAAGTGCTTGGCTCTCATATTCACATCCAAGATTTTCCAGAAAGAAATACATCTCTGAGGGATATGCACCTGTGTCACACAGTTCACCTAGCCCCACATTTTTGGGATGTATCAGATCTCCTGCACAGATAAGGCAAAGTGCACATATGGCTTACAGGTCACTCGCAAGCTATCAGCACAGAGATCTGTTGAACACATGTTGTGACACGCACCTGTGTACGTATGGCAGACATGGTTGGGACTGCCCAGCACTCTGCAGCTGCATCAGAGGTAATGGGACCTGGGCAAATTCTCCTTCGGGCAAGAATTACAAACAGAATAGACAACAGGCTCAGAAAAAGCAAGAGCTATTTTCCATTTGGCATGTGACAGGTCCAGATAATGGGAAGAGAATGAAAAGAAGAAGGTGTGGAGAACCAAGTAAGGTTCACTTCTATTCTTCTTTTCTTTTCATGCTATCATCCAACATAAATCTACAGACACTTCAATAGAAGCTGTGTTGAGCAACTGGGAAAGACTAATAACACAGCATAAACCTTAGCCGTTAATCTTTCAGTGCTTTAACTTCAATCATAAAATACATTAATACTAGTTTATGCCTAAACAGCAGCAAGAAATGCCTCAGGCAAGATGAAAAGATGATGAAAGAAAGATGTAAAAACATAAAAAATAGTTCAAAATAAACAGTCAGGCTCACTTTACAAGACAAATTTAATTCAAGCATTCTATTGTCTCACATTCCAGTGAGACTTCATCAAAACCAAAGTAAATTCGACTAATTTATTCATGAGATTCAGCAGTTGGTTAGTGCTGGAATAAAACTCATTGTCCTTTGATAATAAAGACGCACTTTTAAATTAAAAATGCACATTCTTTTTGAGGAAGGACAGTGATCTTATTTAGAAAACAAGAAACAGATCCCTGTCAATCTTGCATTAGAAATATTGTAAAATGCAGTGACAAAATTGTCATTAGAAATGTCAGACAGGGATTAAGGATTAGGAAGGCAGTCAATCATTTTAAAGAGCACTGTCTGCCAGTGTTTACCACAAACCATTAGGTATATTCCCTCTGAGATCTAACCTCTTAATGTTTGTAAAGAATCAATACAAACCTTTTGTATCTCATGATAAACACTCTGCCCATGTTTTCTATACTGTCTTTCTAATTCATGGTTGAATGCGTCCACCTCCCCATGCTACCTGCTAAACTAAGACTTGGACACAGAAATGTTTACTTTACGACAACAGATAGTGTAGCAGAACCAAAATAAACTTATGGACAGAATTTCAATGAGAAAATGATGGAAAAAAAAAATTGGTATTATGCTTTGCCTACATCTTTCTGTTACTACCATCAGCCTTTGAACACTATCATAAAATCCTGATCACAACTACAAACTCATCTCTCAAAATTCTTTATTTACATAGTTATGTATTAAACCAAAGTAACAAAATTACAAAGAAATAAGGTACAGAAGGTGGACTATCATGTAACTGCAGTCACTCAGCTTTTAGCTTTGTGTTTCATATCTGAAAATATCTCGAGGTCTTTGTGAATACAAAACTGGATTTACTCCATCATTTTTTATTGACGACATATCCACTAGGCTATTTTACTCAAATTTATGTCATTTAGATAAAGCATCAGTAATCCAGGCTAACACTGATTGTATCTAAAGTTCAAAGACTTGACAGAATTGAGTGGAGAATTACAAGGAAAGCATAAAAAAAAAAAAGGGGGTAGAAAAATCACTTGGGGGAAGAGAAATATACTAAAGCATAAATGTCCTTAAAAATATGCAAATACATTTATGAACATGAATATAATATTTCTCCCTACCCATATTGCACTGCGTAAAGAAACTGAGATTTTAAGAAAATCAAATGCAACGGTATGAAACCAAGGCTAAAAAAATACATGCCATCCCAATATTTGACTACTGTTATTTGAGTAGGATCATATAGATGCTAGGATGGAAAAGGATGAGCAGTTCCTGGGTACAACAAAAGTCGTAAGGATCTGCATAATGTGTATCGCTCCATATCCTCGAGGATAACACTGCTATATGCCTCAGCTGTCTGCTTTTACAATAATGCTCTCTAAAAATCACAGAATGACTGCAGTATTCATACAACACAATGATTACTTAGCCTATAAGAAACCAAAAACTCTATTTCTGAATATATTAGATTTATGTAATTAAATGGTACCTACTACAGCGTATGAATTTACATACAAATATGTACAATACGTAATTCACTTTATATTAAAAATAATGTTAATTTATAAATTCAAACCACAAATCCAAACAAAGTTAAAAAAAATAGACAACAAACCCCACTTTTGATTTGAAGTCCACAATAATAATTCAAACATTAGAGCGTCCATTAAATTTTGCAAGTTTGCCTGGTTTACCTCCTGAGTGTGCTCTTTATAGACTTGCAGTGGACCTTTGTTTTTAGCTGTATCCCAGATTTGCAGAGATCCATCTCCACTAGAAGTGATCAACACATGTTCATTATTCTCACTCCAGGTCACATCAAACAGGCCATCATTCCAGTCAAAACTAAATCGGAACAATGAAGATATTTGTCCGTAAGAAAGCATGACATAAAAGTCTGGACTAATTACATGCAAAGACAGTATTTCTTTAAATCACCTTCTTTACCATTCTAAACACCATTTTTACATATTTGAGTTTCCAGTAAATCTCCTTACAAGTAACTTACTTGTTATAGTGTCCACTTTTACAACTGTATGCCAGAATAGGTTAAGTTAAAGCATAAATGAGCCAAGGACCTTCCACACACAGAGAATGAAATCTGATTTCAGTCTTAAACTTGTCAGGCAAACAGAGACAGAGGTACTACATGTCTCAGTCTGATCTACAGTTTTTCCAGGATGTTGCCACAGAGGTAGGAGCCCGTTGTCTGTAACAACTGTGGCAAACAAAGAAATAAAACTGTTTGTGTTGGGAGAGCTCTAGCCGATTCACAACACCATTAGGAAGCTGAGTCACAGTGAAAAACCAACAGAAAGACAGTCATGAACATATTAAAGATTTCCACACTCCCTTAAAAGGGCTTTCAACACACCAACAATTCATCGTATGGGATCTGGTACCATATATTAGTTGCTCTGCAACAACTATCAATGACCGTGCTGTTATCTGATGGTAAATATGAATTTATTTACCCCCTTTTCACTGAAGGTTCAGCTAAGCTCAGGTTAAACTTCATGGCACCCTGCAGTAATGATGAGGGAAAGGCACGCACACAGAACGTTTCTATCGAGAAAATGACACAGCTTATAGCTCAGGAAGTTACAGGACTTTCTACCACAAAGTAAGTGGAGTCACTGGAAACATAGAAATGAACAGTACTAAACCAGAGCACTTAGCAGAACAGAGTGTTGAAACAGCTTCAGAGAGTCTTGCTTTATAATTACAAATTAAAAACCGTTTCTCTGAATATGGTTAACTATTTGTTAAGCATTTCTGTTTCAGCCTTCTTAATCTAAACAATTGCTGTTTCAAAGCTTTCTTTAAAAAAATTTTAGGTCAATGATGGTCAAGTATTAAACCCCTTCCTTCCTAACCTTTCTCCTCCTCCCATCCAGAACACAAATCAAACTCCTCTCAAACCCTTAGAATATTGGATCTCCTAGGAAGGACCTCCGTGACTTTACGCAGCTTCCTGCTCTATTTTCAGTGTAAGTCAATCATAAGGGCATAAATTTAGGTGGCAATGCACTGTTCCTAAAAAACTAAAGCTTTTAATTTCAGGCTAGGGCAGAGAGGCTGCTTTTAATTTACATTGTCAGTTTTCTATAAAATGGTTTACACTACAGAAAGGGTGCAGCCCAGATTACTTCCTGTAACAAAAATTTGTGCAATATAAACCTATCATTGCATGTAAATACAAAGACATGTATTCAGTAGATACTCTAGTATGGATACAATACTTTTTATCGCTAACAATAACCCAAAATATTTGGGTTGTGTCTTGTACTCACAGGTACATAGTAAGTTTTTCTCTTGCAAAAATACAACATAAACCTATGTTACCTCTTGAGCAGAACAATCCCAGCTTCATTTTGTTCCAGCACTGCCAGAGTTCCACAACCTAAACCAGAAAAATAAAACAAAACATCACAACTAGTTCCCCCATGCCAAAGGAAACTACTGTGGTTCTGAGGTAGCTCCAATGTGCAAATACAAAGGGCATTTGCACTTTAAGAGGCCAAACAACTAGTTGCATAAATAAACACCTTGTTGTCTCACGTTCTCTAAAACAGTAATTCGTTTACATCAGATTGATTTTTGGTTTGGTTTTTTTGTTTGTTTGGGGTTTTTTTGTTTGTTTGTTTGTTTGTTTGTGGTTTTTTGGTTTTTTTTGTTTTGTTTTGTTTTTTGGTTTGTTTTTTTTTTTTTACCACCTTTAGGTGAGGTTGCAAAAGAAACAACTTGCTTAAAAAGCACAGAAGTGCGTTTTCCCCATGAGCCTCATGTTACAGACATACTAGCATGGGGTTCCTTTTTATCTTTTTAATAACACAGCAGACATAACACTTTTTTTTCCCCCTGAATCTAGTAATGCAAACACTGCTCACCAGAAATGAAACAAATAATTCAGTACCAAAAAAACACACATGGGTACTGCTTTCCCATGTGACTGGGACATTGTCAAAGTAATTCCACATTTAGAAACTTTATTCAAAATGAATGCTTTCAGGAGCAATACTCCCACTGGAAGTGAAGAAGGTCCCAATGCTGAGAAAAGCTCCGCTTGCATCTTCATCGGGACCGTGGAGTTGCCAGGGCCTGTCTGGACAGTCAGTGACTGAGACTAGAACAGTTAAAATTTTAAGGAGAAAATATTTTCAGACATTTCATTCACATTGCGCATGTCTCTACTACTATATTTACTCTCAACCCTATAAAATTAGTACTCCTCTGAGAGGGTCTTGTGAAAAACACCACCGAAACAGTGGGTTCGTATTTTCCCAAGCCGGGGGACCCGGCAGGCTGGGGACCTGAGGCAAGCACCAGGCTTGCAGTCCGCTCCGACACTAACCCCAGCCCGGTCACAGAAAATATACCTTGTACCCAAGCAAAACAAAAGCGACGGAAAGGCAAAATCCCAAAACGCTTTTACAGGCACTGACTGTCCTTCCGGACACCCACGCTTCCAACCACGACCCAGCCGCCACCGGGCACGGACGTTAACGGTTACCCCCCCTCCGCCCCCCGCCCGCACCTGCGATGCCGTAGTACTGCGCGGCGGCGCACGCCACACGCCCCGGCCAGTAGGGCGAGAACTCCACCGCGTAGCCGTGCAGCCCAGGCAGCCGCAGGCCGCCGCCGCCCGCCGTCCCCATGGCCCCCGCCCGGGCCCCGGCAGAGGCGCGGAGGGGCCGCCGCGCCCCCACTGCACGCACGGCCCCGCCGGAAGCGCCCCGCCCGCCGGGCGGTGCTGAAGCTGCGGCGCCGCCGCCATCTTTGGCCCGGGACGCCGTCAGTGTGGCAGGCCGCGCTAGCCCCGTTCCCCTGTGCTGCACCGGCGGGCCCGGCTTGGAGAGGGCACCGCTGCCACCTCAGAGGGCCCCCCGCGCTCCAGGGGAACTGCTGCTGGCCCTGGGTGGCCGCCCCGCTCTGCCTCGCTGCACCAACAGCCCCCAGCGGCTGCCGAGTCCCGCTCTGACCTTGCAGGGATGGTAGCTGCAGTCTTGGGCCTCTGTGGTTTATCCGTCCGGTGCGGCCTTGTCCTCTAACCTCTTCAGAGGAAAGCTGTTTCTCGGTAGAAGGGCCTACCGAGAAATTTATCCCTTGATACTGTTAGGCTTTCATACATACCCCAGTGTGATTTGTAATTAAAGGTCATCTAGCTCACACCAGGCATCGACGACTGACTGCCCGTGATAAACAATTCTGCAAAATCACCTTCTGGTGAGAAGGAGGTTGCTTTCAAACTTCAAAGACGTGTAAGACATACATCAGCTCGTTGTGTGTGCATCAGCTTGAAGACACGAGATGTTTCAATCATAGTTCAAGTATGTATGTTACCTGTCATTTTTCCTTTTAAAAAGCCCTTCTAAGTTATTTCATTCTCTAATTTCTTGGAATAGATCTGCATATTTTATCATTCTTCTTGTAATGTAATTATGCATTATGGAAGTCCTATTATGAACAAACTCAAGTTTTCTTATGCCCGTGACAACTTCTGTTTAAGTCAGTGGGAATTTTGCCTTTGAAAGGAAGGGGGGAGCAGTTCAGGCTTAGAAAAGAAATATTTCAGCAGAGCAGCAGCTGCAGCTTTTGTTACATTCTATCCTCTGTGTGATATACTGGACTTTAAAATACAGACACAGAGATTATTCCAGTTGGACGGACTAACCTAATCAGTTATAATGACCCATCTATGTGTGTACACGTAAAAATTCGAACATATTATTTTACACATTAGGAAGGTACAGCAAAGGCAAATTATTTAATCAAGGTTACATCATGGAGCTCGGAGGATAGTTACGTACTCCTGCTACTCAGCCTTATATTTAAAACTAAACCTTGACTACGAAATCTATTGTAAAGCCACACAAATGTCTAACTGCTTAAACTGGCACTCAAATGCAGATCACTGAACTAGGCAGTTCTACTAATTCTTTGATCTTGTGGTAAAAATGAAAACAAATATGTTTATCAAACAGCCTCCAGGATTTTAGAATAAAATCAATCCAAATTCAATTCAACTTTGGATTATCACACCAGCTCACAATTTATCTCTGATATATCTGAGTACAGGAAAGGTTTCATAAAGTGCATTTTCAAATCTAGTCTATCTTTTGTAATGAGTGAAATTCCGCAAAGAGGTTATGCAAACAGCAGGTCTTATCAGTGGCCTGGCTTTGTTTTGAAGACAGATTAAAAGAATTTTCATAGACATCAAGATCAAGAAGTGGATAAAAGGTTACAAGGAAGTCCTGAGAGAAGGACTAGTTCCTAAAACTTTTTTTTTTCACAGAAAAGCTTGTGAGTTCAGGTTTTGAAGAGCCATAGAAGTAGGAAGCAAAATAATATGGCGAGTGAAAGCATTTGCACAGATTTCAAGGTAGAATAACAACTAAAGAAATGAAAGCTGTTTTACAAGAAAAGAGAGAAGGGCCCAAAACTGCTAAACATTCCTCCTCAGTCCCTGGGCAGCTGAGTAAATTCAAGAAACATGAAGGAACACCAATCACTGCAGCATTTTATATGCAGCTATTGAAACCGAATGGGCTACCAGCCAGCCCTTTCCACCCACAAACACCAAACAGACGTATCCCGCGTGAGCGGTAGATGGCAGCCATGTTCCACGTAAAAACTGAGAGCCCTCTGAGAGTTCTAGGAAAAAATTCCCCAACTACACTGAGATTTTTTTTCCTAACCCAATATCACTTCAATTAATCAAAAAATTGAAAGTTGCTTAGTATGTAACTTTTAGGCTATATTTATGCTGCAGGCACTTCTCTGAGCTCAGCTCACAATCATACCCCTCATTAGCATTAGAATAGGTAGTTGAGATGCTTACAGCAATATCTCCGCATCCAGTTCAGCTTCTTTTCAGTCCACTGAGCTCTGTTCTGTTAGAAACAAATGTCCGTCATTTCCTTGGCTTGCTGGCTGACAGCTAGCTTAGGCGCGAGTTGGGCTGGTAACCATCACTGCTGCATAATCCTTACAAAACCCTTGCTGGTCATCAGAAACAGTTATCAGGAAGGCTCGAGTCCAAGTATTTAAAGAAGTTGTGAAAAGAGCTTTTCTACCGGAGAAAGTAGATTGTGAGCTATTCCCCCACGTGCAAGGACAGGTAGCTTAAAACACTGAAAATACTCAGGGACTGCAGTAAACTTTTTTCTGTCTTTTAGTTATTGAGCCATTCATTAGGCTTCATGCTATCAAGATTTTCTTCTACAACAGTGAATGCTTATTGACTAATAGAAATGTGGAGATGTTCCCAGCTTAAATTCCCATACAGTCATAAAGCTGTATGAGTTGAAGCTTTAAGAAAAGCATTTAGTGTCCCAGGGTTTCTGATAAAATTGCAAAACTGGCAACAGTGAAAAATAAACAAATGTAAGTAACCAAGGGGGATGGAGGAATGAATGCAAAGGGAAAAGGCTCCCCTCATACAGGGAAAGTGAGGGTTATGGAAGATGGAAGGAAGAGGCAGTTAGCATGGAGACTTTTCTGGAAGAACAAAAGAAGTGAGAGGACGAAAAGATGCTGGAGCGGAGGAAGATTTAGATGAGATTTAGAAGGAAGCGTGAGAGTTGCTGCAGGGAAAAAGGGTATGAAGCAAGAACAGTGCACATTCACCATGCTTACAAGACAAGGGCTCCAAGGACAGTCCTGACTGATGAAATATCCATCCCCAGTGATGTATCCACATTGCTCCATCAGTTTTTGCTGACTGCCATTTATGTGCACCATGCCATAATTTCGTAAGCGGATTTCTCATGTTATTACTGTTCCATGATCAGCTGTATCCCTACACAATGGCCACCAGTCTCTATTTACCTGCCCCTTTGTACTTAAATATTGTTTTAAATGTTGTTCACTGTAATCATAGATTTAGCACTTTTTAAAGATGGGCAGCTGACTGCCTCATAAAATATTGCCTGCTCTCTGTTGAACATACAGGCTACTTCTGATTGTCTACAGTGATATACTTAGTCTAACTTTTTAGGACAGTTTTTAGAAGCAAGTTTTTTATTTCAGTTTAATCATTTCTGCTGCTTGTGAGAGTTCTGGTCTAAAGGATACAGATATTGCATTAGTTTATGTACTTTCAATATCTCATTCAGATTTTTGTATCTGCAAATTTCTTTACATTCTCTTTTTTTTTTTTTTACAGCCATAATTGGAGCATACCGGACTTTACTCCTGCAAACTTCTTTGTCCTGCTTATCAGTGAAGAGTTTACAGTGTATCTCCAATCTCTCATTCCTATATAATATCCTGTAGCTAAATAAGAGGGCCTTAAAGTATGGATGAAATTTAGCATCCATTTTAAACCCAATATCCATAGCAATGTATTTAAGTCCATTCTATCAATTCCGTCAGCACTACCATAAACAAAATTCAAAGTGCAGATTAGTCTAGAATCATTTTTGTCCCTCTGCTGGACACTGAGGGCCATAATATATGAAAAATATAATTTGGAGAGACTTATGTTAAATGCACATATGTTTTAAATGTCATCTCTATAAATTAAGATATATTGGAACTACCTTTTTTGGTCTTGCATCTTGTTTACACTAGTTTGAGTGGCTAAATCGAGCCTGTGGCATCTGTCATATGCTGTTTGTCACTCATCAAAAATTGCATTGATACTTTCAACTAATAAAGTTGGCAAATTCTTGGATGTTAAAATTATAATTATGGGTAAACCTAGAGGCCAATGACATATAGCTGTAAAAACATATAATGAAGAGAGAGGGTAATTATTTCAACAAATTTACAGCTAACTGCTTGTTACAAGTTCTTGTCATCAGAAAAAACAGAGCTGGAACAGGGCAATACTGAATCATGATTATATGCAAACCATCTGGTGCTAAAGATGTTACTTTTACAGCACTTGAGAAACAAGCGAACAAGGTAAGTGTACTTCTGATTACAAATAGGGTGTTATTTTGGTTTTAAAAAAATCCTTTGAATTATTATCTCCTAATCAAACATTAAAACACAAGAGCTCCTAAATGTCTGATCACTCACTTCAAAAAGTTAACAGATTAAAAGAGATGTTTTCATTTTATAAAAACGTGGGCAATTTGTGTTTGTCAAAGTCTGGTTTTGGCTGGGATAGAGTTAATTTTCTTCCTAGTAGCTGGCAGAGTGCTGTGTTTGGGATTTAGGATGAGAATAATGCTGATAACACACTGATGTTTCAGTTGTTGCTAGGTAGTGCTTACCCTAGTCCAGGACTTTTTCAGCTTCCCATGCTCTGCCAGGTGCACAAGAAACTGGGAGGGGGCACAGCCAAGATAGTTGATCCAAACTGACCAAAGGGCTATTCCATACCATATGACGTCATGCTCAGTATATAAACTGGGGGGAGTTGGCCGGGGGGGCAGCAAGTGCTGCTCGGGGATGGGATGGGCATTGGTCGGTGGGTGGTGATTGCATTGTGCATCACTTGTTTTGTATATATTATTATTGTTGTTGTTATTTTCTCTTCCTTTGCTGTCCTGTTAAACTCCCAGCCAAATCAATGGAAAAACTAACTTGAATTTGGAATAGACACGGTGCTAGTAACGAAACAAGCCTCACAAATCAGTCATGCTAAGTGGAATAGCATGTTTCTTCCGTCTCCTTTCAGTCTGAGACTTCCTTCTGCACTTGACAAACATGGGCTGTTCTCGAGATCAACAGAGTCATATTGTTCTTGCTTCCTGTAAGGTGACGTAACTGCAGTGCTGAATGGATTAACACCGATTCTGCATTTTGTGGAAAACGACATTATTTAGAAAAACAGATTGCCATTCAGACTGGAGCAAGAAACAGTAACCTCCTGTATCTGGCAGACTAGCAAATATTAACTTTTCCCTGTAAATTAGTCTTTAGTTTGCTCGTCATCTTCCCACCCCATTTACAGATTTCTTATCAGCAGAAGCAAATGCCAGGTATATCTCATCGAAAAAGGGGACTGCTCACGGCAAAAGCAAACTGAGCTACTGAAGGTACTGCAGTGACTGATTTTTCTAATTATTCTAGAATTTATCCTCTGTCTACAGAAGTAATGGAAAACAATGATACAGGCGCAGGCTTCGTGCCAACGAGTTGATTAGTCTTAACGAGATCAATTTTAACAGGGTGGACCTATTGATATGACATATAACTATAAATATGTAGAGTACTATTTTTCCTTCTTTTCTCCTGTACCTATTTAATAGAAACCCCAAATAAACAAAAATTGAATAAATTATCCAATTTCACACTATTTCTGTTCAAAAACAGACTGCAAAAGTCTCCACGTCATTTCCTTTTCAAAGCCATTTTGAATTCCTGATATTCACTCTTGGCGTGGAAATAATCTGAAAATTTGGGGTGTTCTGTCTTCACATTCTGTATTATTTCAAATGCTGAAGGATCTTTTCCTCAACTGGGTGGCCTACCATACAAACTTAGCACAGCTTTTGGCTGTATGCTAGTCATTCGAACTAGTTTGCTTTTCCATGAATTATCATGGAATCCATGTTAATTATCAAATGCTTGATTGTTCTTGACAGGCAAATTCCAGGTGAATGTAAGAAACCGACATATTTAATCAACTTACAGGGGTACTTTTCCAGTTTCCAGGAACAGCACTTGAAAAGCGTGAAGCTGATACTGCTGAAACTAGCCACAAACCTTTCAGTGAACTTGAGGCCGACTGGGAGCACAGAGGGAGGTTTAGATGGGAATAATAGTAGCAAACAAGGGCTAATGATTATTAAATTCTGACGCTGCTCTCAACTGAGTGCAAACACCCAAAGCACTTACTCATGACGGGCTAGTTAGCACACGCGTATTGTTAAAAAGCAGTAAATGGTAAAAATCCCTTCAGCAGGACCCAGTTTAACGCCGAGCCGTTACGCAGGACCTGGCTGTATGCAAACACGGGCTGGTTCAGCTGCAGCCCAAGCACGCTTGGAGACTGCAGGGCGAGTCAGAGCCCGCGTCGTTCCGGCGGCGGGGACGAGTAGCCTGACCCTGCCGCTTTGAACCGCAGCCGCGGGCTCGTTTTACCGGGGCGGGGAGGGGGGATATTAAAACATAAAGCTCCGCGGGAGGCAGCGGGGCAGGGGCGCCCTCGGTCCTCTCCAAGGGCCGTTGCTGCTGAGCTTGGTGAGAGCGCCGTCTCCTCACGGGGCTCCCCAGGGAGCTGCCAGGCAGAAAAGCCCCACGGGGACGCGGCTCAGTCCAGCCGTTGCGCAGGGCGCCCACTCGGGACGCGAGGCGGCCAAAACGCCGAGGGGGCGTGGGGTGTTATTTCTGCCCGGAGGCGGGGCTGGAGGGAGGTGCCCGGCGCTGGGGCCGCCCAGCCCGCGCCGCCGGTGGCCTGGCAGCTGTCGCTCGGCTAAAGCGGGGGCGCCGAAGAGCGATCCCACAAGTGGTTCCTCCCCACGACCGAGTAATTGCGCCCGGGGAGCGAAGCAGCTGGAGGAAGAGCGAAGTCTCGGGGCGGCAGGAGAAGGAGGCTGGGCTGCCGGGGTGGGCTCGCCAGGTAGTCCCCGCAGGGTAGTCCCCGCAGGTGCGGGGGAGAAGGGAGCGGCGCGCCATGGTGCCGGCGGTAGACACTGAAGGAGGCTGTGTTCGTCTCCCCGCCTCCGGTAGCCTTCGCTAGCGCCCGAGGGGAAGCACCTCGCTTCAGCCAGGCCGCCTCTCCCCTCCAGCAGCTCGGCGGGACCGTTCCGGGGCAGGCGGCGCAGCATGGCATCCGCCTAACCCCAACCAGCGCAGCAGAGCTCGGGACGCGCCGCGGCGGTGGCGGCTGCTCCTCCGCCGGGATGAGTGACAGCAGCGAGGGGATCATCAGCTTGCCGGTGCCCAGCCCTCCCGGCGGCGGCGGCCCCCCCTGCGAGGAGGTGCTCAGCAGGCGGGCGCAAGGGGCCGACGGTGGCGCCCGCAGCCTCCTGCCCGACTTGGCCGCGCCGCCGCCCGGCACCCTCTGGGCGGAGGACGGCGCGGTCGCCGCCGCCGGCCC
>VYZW01059642.1:7999-20709 GCA_013401315.1 Balaeniceps rex | reverse complement strand
AGAGTTTGTTTGGCTTAGGTAAGCATTCTTTTTTTTTTTTTTTCTTTCCTTCCCATCTTTTTTAGGCAATTGAAATGAGGATGATTTGCTTTCTGTGCAGATCTTTACACGGTCATTTTTGTATTACACAAATGCATCAAGCACTAGCTGAACAGAATGTTTTAGAAAAAGAAAAGTGGTAAAAGTACTGTAAAAGGAAAAAATAGTGTGAATCGGTAATCTGGGTCAGCTCTTCATGGGAGGGAGGTGCTCTAAGTCAAGATAATTTATTCACACAGGCTTTTAGGATTAGGCAAGACTTCTGTCAATTGAAATATCTCATTTGACTTGTAATCTGGCATTTACTTTTAATTTGTATTGATTTTAAAGGGCAGGGTAAGTCAGGGGTGAGTGTTCAGTTGACTAGCAAGACAAGTGATGTACAAGTGTCAAAAACAGGATGACTAATAAAGAGAGGTTTTTTGAATGACCTGTAGAGTACAGTATGGTAAAGGTGGAAGAGGTCAGTAATCTCGTATTTTGGGGGAGATACACTTTAAGGAGTTAGAGAGAAACCTTACCAGAAATTTATCTTATTCTGGAGTACCTTGCACCCCCTTTTGGAGAAACTTCTGTTGACATGGATAGAGGGATCATTTGTTTAGTATTTTCAGGTGTGTGTTTCTCCTGCTTGTCTGTCTTGCAAGATTACGCTACAGAACATCTTCACCTGGGGAAGATGTGAAATTAATTTTTTGGAAGAATGGTAATTTGTCAAAAGCACAGTGTCAAGTATTCTGACTTTTGTGTACAAGCTCAGAGGGACCAATGGGAGATAAAGATCATGCAGCCGGCAATTGAGGAGGATCTGGGTTCTCTTAATCTGTACAGTCACTTGTTTTAGGATGGTTCTCAAGCTAAGCAGCTCGACTGATGTGCTTGTCATACAAATCTCTCCTTGTAACTTCAATGTTGTGTTATACTAGGGAATTTGCTTTTTTCCAACTTCTTATGCTCAAGCTTTATGAATCAATAGCCCTTATGATATTAGTTTGTACTGACACTATTGTGTGGGGCTATGGAGGGAATTCCCCATAACAGCAATGATTGATTAAAATAGAGTTCATTGAATAACAGGTAATAAAATGGGCTTAGCCTCTTATCATTGTTTCTAGAATTCAGCATCGTTGCTTTTATAATTCATGCAGGCTTGGGCTAGAAATTATCAGTGTCAGCTTACTGGGCTTAGAAACATATTGTGCAACGTGCTTGGGGAGAATCTTGGCATACAAAATGACAAAATTTTCAGAGAGTCAGTACAGTCCCTTGTGTGAAAGTGAACTTTGCTTGCAAGATGTTCTACACCTAAATTGTTTCTGCAGCCTTTACAGAGCAATTGTGGATTGTGCGTTTATAAATAAAATAATAAATTTACAGGCACACAGAAATGCAGTAAAGCAGTACCAGGGTTCAACTGTGTTCTTGCAGTTTCTGCCTATTTTTCTCTAAATATGCTAAATTCCGTGATGCTAAATTGTTTTTTTGAAGTGATTTATGCCTCTATATAAATTTCTTGGAAGTTCTGTGGTTGTGAAACACTAATGTAGACTCTCCTCTTAAACCCAAAAGAGGTGATGTTCTTTTCAAAACTGTTCTTAGTTCTAGCAGTCATCATAAATGTTTTCCCTGGTAAGAAAAGGCATGCTTTCTACCACATTAGCTGTTTGTAGGAGCAAAAAAAAACTACCAGAGAGAGAGAATAACTGCAAGCTTTATTTTACTCCACATTGCCTCTCAGAATGATTAGGGTTTTTTACCACCTTTTTCTCTGTACTTCCTGATTATTTTTTTTTTTCATTTCACTAGCAGAGTTTTGTCAGACGTTTGAAATACTGCACATGCTTTCTGTGACTGTACAGCACTTGCATCCGTCATGGGCGTTTCTTTGTTGACACCCTCATCCCCACCATTGTCCCAGGTGCTGCTGAATCACCACTACTGTTTCTATAGCATCATGACTGGAGAATCCCTGTTCCAAATGACAGTTCTTGCAGTGTAGCAGAAGAAATTATCCTGACGTGTTATTCTTGTCCAATTTCAGAGTCGAGGGTAACTACTACTGAAAAAAAAAAGTCTAGTTTCGGTGTCATTGGAACTCATGTTGAAAGAGCTTTGCATTTCAGCAGCACTATGTTGCAAGTGACGAGTTGGAGCAAGAAATGCCAAGTAATTTAATAATGAAGATGGTGTGCAGAATAGAGTTGATTATTATAGCCATACTTTCAAGATAGACATGTCAGGGATATGACATATTATGAGTACAGAATCTTTGTGTCTGAATGTGTAGTGTATATTGTAACATTTAAATGGGGTGGGTTATAAAGCTCCTTCTGAATCTGGATGTTGATTCTGGACTCTATTAGAAGGCAGCATTGGAAACCTGAAACAAATGCATGGCATATCTTCAACATAAACCAATATTTCATTCTGAAGCACCTGAATGTGATCTGCATCTACAACAAAAATGATGATGATGAGTCTGGGAAAAAAAAATATAATCCTGGTATCAAGTTTCTTTTGTGTGTTCATAGTTAGTGCTAGTGGAGAATTTCTGAATTTATGAAGAAATTATGGGATTTGACACAACATATTCACAATTACTTCCATTGCTGGACCAGCTGCAAATTTTAGAACCAGATTCCAATATTGGTACTGTATGCGTGACTTTCATCAGGCTACTTGTCAGTAGGTGACTGGAAGACTAGTATCCCATCAGTTTCTGTATGAAGTAGGAGGAGGACAGCAGATATATGGAGGGCATGTATGGAGTGGATGTATGTGGGCTGTGAGACCTGGGTTCTCTTTCTAACTTAGTCACTGACCTGTCATAGCAGTTTGTAGCTGTGCTGTGCAGCAAGAGCTTCCTGGGGCCTCTCCCCCAGCTGAGGGGCTTGTAGAGCATCTGGCATGGGTGCCCTGGGCACAGAAGCCCTGATGCCAGTGAGAATTTCCAGCCATTTCTATGACGTAAATAATACTAAGAGTATGCTCTTGCAGTGCTTATTTACTAAATCTCCCAGTGATATCAGTGAGACACCTGGACAGACAGTCCACATCCAGGCTTTTGTTGGATTATTAGAATTTACAGGCTTTTGAAATGCTGCCTTCTCTGTTAAGTGCATCAGGGTGTTAGAGCTAGTTTTCAAATATTGTGTGCTGCATAGTATTTGAAGTGGTGGGAGAAATGAAGGTTATGAAATTATTAGGGTCTGTTAAAATACAGTAAATATGTAAAACTCATCATGAGGCATCTGTATGAGCAGACATCATGAAAGTATATTCCCCAGTGGAGAAAAGGCTGAATGGAGCTAGATAAGTGCTTTTTGAGAGTAATGCAGAAGAAAGCCCATGACTGATTTTTCTGCAGTTTGCACTTCTGTAGCTCTGAACAGGATGTGTCATACAGAAATGACTCCTGAATTTACTGCAGTTATGATAAGAATTTGACTTCTCTTTTTACTTGCTTCCTAAAGTAAAGAAGCACAATACAAAAAGCTGTAAATGTAGCAAGTGACAACAGAGTGAAACAAATTGTGTTAAAGCCTAAAGGATCAAGTGAAAAGTAGGAAAGGCCCTAATACATCATTTAGCACCATTATCCTCAGTAAATTTTCCCATTTGTTATGGTCTTAAGTAAAATTAAGTTAAGCAAGTGAAAGTTTCAGTTTTACGGCAGTTCATTTTCTGTTGTCTCTCAGTAGAGAAAAGCTGAATTTTAAGCATATTCTGTAGTGCTGGTCATTTAAAACTTGTTCCTTTTTTTTTCCCCCCAGCTCTTTGGAGCAGTCGCTGTTTAGAACTGCTGTATTTGCATGCATAGGTAACCTGCAAGTTCTATTTTTAAGTTATACCCAAAGAAACTAAAAAAATCTCAGTGACTCAACAATGATAGGGATTTTGCACATTTGTGGTTAATAAAATGGAAGTTATTGCTGGGATTCCCATCCTTCGTTGTAGGCTCCCTGCTTTAGATTGTCCCCAAACATCCACTGTCCACAGTAGTCTCCTACCGCTTATTTTGTATGGCTTCTCTGGGGGTTTATATTCAATGATACAGGCACACTCAGAACTACAGCATTTCTTAGAATGAGATAGACATATGAAGCAGTCAGTGAACTCATCTTGCACAGCAGAACACGTGTGTGACAGATAACAGCAGAATCTGTTTTGACAATTGGGGAATTTTCTGGTAATCACTGATGGGTAGATTTCTGTAAGAAGTTTGTAATTGTTTGTGTTCCAAGAGAAAATGAACCTCAGGCTGAGCTTGACATACAAGCACAGGCTGCTTCTTTNTTTTTTTTTTTTTTTTTTTTTTTTCCTCTGAGGCCAAATTTATTCCTTGGCTGGAGCAGATATAATCCTTCTTTCAGTTATGAAGAGCTGCTGATGAACTACTAACAACGGCATGCCAGAGTTGAATTCTCATCTAAAATGTGTCTGCCTTTATTCATAACCTTTGGGATGTGTTTAGATGCAGCATGGGCCTTAAAGATTTCCCACAGACTGACTCATTTGAAGTCACTCTTTCAAATCCCCCAAGAAACATACATTTTCATTTAGGAACTAGATACCCTTGTAAAAATTTGGCTCTGCGTTTCTCCCTTACTGTAATAAAGTAAATGAGTTGCTCTGGGACTTGCTTGCTGATGGCCTCGGTGGATGTCTCTTGCAGAGAGTGCACTCAGGGTGAGTAAGCAGCTGGTGCTTTCAGCGGTGAAGACAGCTTTTCAGCGATGTCTTCACAGAAGAGTTATCCGCAGCTCTTGCAGAGAGTTTTATCCGATCTTCTTCCCCTTTACACGATACCTGTCTGGTACAGGGATAATGCTGCTTTCAGTACAGTCTTTCTGGCTTACTAGGGACTATAGACTGAAACCTGCAGTGAAGTGCGAAGATGTAGGTTAAATACTTATCAAGAGTTGAAAGTCCTCCATCGCCTTCCCATGGACTTAGTGCTTCCAGCAGAAGTATGTTCCGCAATGTGCAAGAGCGCCCAAGTCAGTCGTCTGACTGTAGCACAGAAAGCCCTGGGTGTGAACAAGGAAGACTCAGTGATGTACCGAGAAGAAAGGAACGCTTGTACCACTGTAGGAATTCACTTACGGTTCTGAAGTGGGGCCCCTCGTGCTTGGGATAAATTTATCCAGTTATGTTGACACAGTAGCAAAGTGCTTCATTTAACTCCACCATAGAGGCACACCCATAAGATTAAAAGCTGCTACTTCCACTGCTCCACCTTCAGTGTGATTTTTACAGCTATGTATGCTTTTACAAGCATGACAACACTGTTTTTTCCCTCTGGAAAAATATCTCTGGGGGAAACCTGCTAGATGTATGCCATGATTTTGTGTTTTATTGGTTTATTACTGCATTTCAATGCAGTATTTAAGATAAGGTTTCTCAGCCTTCCTCCAGGAACCGTACAGGTGATCCATATGAAAATGGATTGACTTTAATCTGAACGTATGTGTGCTGACCACTGGTTCTGCTTCCACGTGCTGGCAATAACATGGAATGCTGGTGAAAGCCAGGTTTTTGGTTGTGTGCTGCATCCTGTCTTCACTCGCTCCTTGCAGCTCATGCCACGAGTGGAAGTGACGTGTGGCATTGGGGGAGAAGGGCAGAAGCTCTTTGCCTCCTGAACGTAACCTTGTCTTCCAGATCACAGTTGGAAGTGAAAAGTTTTTGCCAGGCGGTTGGTGTGAAGAACTGGGCATCCTTCCAAGTCTCCTTGGGAGCGGAATTTGGTCAGTTCCGAACACTGTCACCATTCCTGGGTCAGGTGCAATTGCAAAAGGCTCAGTGACACTGTCCAGATCGCTTTCACTAGAAAAGAAGCGGTTGTTACCTGTGTAAATAAACTGAAGTCCTGTTTATTTATGTTCTCTGTTTCCTTGAGGTCAGTTTCAATTTTTGTTTTCTGCAGAGGTGAACTCCACTGGTACTTCATATAATAATAAATATGCTTCATATGATACTTGGAGTCCTTGAATGTGTAGTCTCTTACGAGGGTTTTCAGTGACCTTGCACATCATGCAAACTGCTGTGCAGAAACTATTTTCTTTGCTTATGATGATGAAACTTATTTAATCATTAATTAATTCAATATTAATGAATAATTAATTCAATATTTGTATATTATTTACATTTCAAGACTGAAGCCCGTGCGACTCTACCTTCCACAACTGTTTTTTATGAGTGTATGTTAATTAGGAGAGGAACAGAACTTCTTAAAGATTTGTTTTTTTTTTTTTATTTTGAGACTGTGTAACTCAGAACCTTGGTGGTTCTAGTTTCACTTTATTTCTGCTGGAGTGTTTTACTCCTTTTATGTCTTTCGGGGTTGTCATTGAATTTGGGAATTTTCCTGCTTTATTAACCAGGAGTAACAACCCCAGGTACAGTGAGTGTTGTACATACGAAGCACAGGAGAGATTGCAGGGCAAACCAGAAAAAAAGTGGCACTTCCAAAATATCCTGTACAGTTATAGCATTGCTGTACAAAGCAGAATTTTTTTTTTTTTTTGAAAGGATGATGGTAGAGGGGGTAAAGAGCATGTTCCCTAGTGCTGCAGCTCTAAAGGAAGGCATTACCCTTGTTGTGAGGGCAGGCTGATGTGGCCAATGCTGTTTATCTTTAAGGGAGTGCTGGGATCTTGCAGCACTGCCTGCTTCTGGTCTGTTCTTGAGGGATTATGTTCTTTCTTATGCCTAGATCAGAGTGAGCAGAGGACTAGGTTTTTTTTCTTCTTCTGCTTGCTCTCACAGACCAAGGGCAGCACATGGGTACCCTGACTTACTACAGCCATAGAAAGCCATCTCCAGTGGTGAAGTCTGAACTTCACGTGGTGTTGCTGAGTCCAGGTCTGTAGCTGGAGAGCAGGTGCTTCCTCAACCTCTCGGCATAAGGGAGGAAGCCCTCTGGCCTGGGCTAGAGCTGGAAACGGGTGGTGTACTCTGGGTTATGGACAAGCCTTCTCCTAGGTTGAGCCCTATATGGGCAGCACTGTCCGGGGTCAAGACTGCACGATGCAGCCCAGCCCAGCTGTGCTAGCAGCTTTTTGCTGGACCGGTCTCGGGGTGTATGGCAGAGATCTCTGTTTGCAGATAAGTTTTCAAGCGTCTCATGGGCTGGATTTAGCTGCCACTCAAAGAGCTTGTATTGAAGCTTTACTCGGAAGCACTTATCTGAGGCATAATAACCACAGAAGTTTGTGAGGTTATTAAGTGTGAAGTGGTTTTAACTTGGTTTAAATACCTCAACACGCTTGGGTGTATTTCACAATTTTGAGGAAAATAGAGAAAGTGTTAAAAGTATGCATTCTAAAAGTGTTTTACAAAAGAAGCAAGAAAATAAGGATTCTTGCCAGTAATTCTGTTACCAGAACCATGATCTCGCTTTTCCAGCTGATGCAAGAAGGCCAAAATGCAATAGAAGTGCTAGGAAAATGGACTAATCTAAAGCAAGAGCTTCTGTAGCAAACCCTGCCAGATGGGTGTGTAACTGGAAAACTTCCAGTCCCTTTTGTTGCTTAACTGCTTGCATTTTGGCTATTTTTCTGCAGTGTCCCAGAAGTGTCTCTGCTTTGAATGATCAGTGTGTTGACAACCTGATATTTTGTCTCTATTTCTTCTCTCTTCAAGTACTTCAATAGTAACTCCAGTGGAAAAATTTCCTGGTAGGCAGACTTCCCAAGCCTTAGTGGATTTCAGTTTATGCTGTGGCTGGTTGCAAACTGGCAGGTGCCTGCTTCAGGACTTAATTCAGTTCATAAGAAATTATTTATTACTTACCCATTATGAGTTGAAGCTATTGATTTAGAGCTACTGCCATAGTAATTTCTAGCCCTACTTTTGCAGTAGGACTGTCTCAGACTTCCAACACTAAAAGGCCTAGTTGACATGGCATATTTTCAAATAATCTTTAATGCTGATAAATAAATAAGTGCAAGTAAGGTGACAGTTACTGCAATATGCATATCAATATCAGAAAAGAGAGTTATCCTCCTACTAAGGGTATACTGTTGCCTCCCTCTAGCTGCAGTGCTAAGCAGGGTAAGAAGATCATAAAATCCATTTCTGTATGCACTTACTCTCAATAAATAGGACTGCTGGAAGAGTTGAGTATATTGTATCCCTTTGAGGTGCAGTCCCATGGCAGCTTAAGTGGATGAAAAACTGGACTAACACACTTCTCCCTGGTGCTGCTTTCAGTGTTCGGAGAGTTACGTGATGAGGTAGGTCAGGGAGCCGACCTGATTGCTAACTCACCCCTTTATTTCTCTCTGGTTAGCCTTCTGTTGAGTAAGTTCTCTGAGCTGAGCACACGTTCCAGAGGACAGACCAAAAGCAGGACTGCAGCAACCTGAGTTGAGATTGCCTAAAGGTGTGGTTTCATGTTATTCTTGATTCTGTCTCGTTGTGGGTTGCCTCATATCATTTCCTCTTTCGGTAAGCGTGGCTAAGGAGTGTATTTCATGTTGGCTGTGCCAGCTGTTTGTGCTCTCAGCCTGATGTTTTTCAGAAACTTTCAGTTTAGGGAAGGTTTGGAAAACATTGCTTGGGTTTTGCTCTGGATTGGAACAAAGACTTCAGGACATCTCATCAGCTGAAAGTTCAAAGATTCTGCTACTCGGATTGAAATTGGTGACTGCATCTCTACTAGAAAATGAGAGCATTCATGGATCCTAGAGTTCAGTTGCCTGCGCTGTTAAGTTGTTATCACTTCTGGCATGCTTTTGGCCTGGGCCAACTAGTATAACCTCGCTAACGTTCCCAGTGGCCAGTCTGAAGGCAGCAACCTGAGGCTAGGAGAATTTAAGATGGATGTAAGCCATTCCAGGCCACTTGGTCCTCATGCAGAAGTGGGGTCTGGGGCATGTTTAATCAATCAGCATTGCTTTACTGGTTTACATCTAACAAGTGTGCTGCTTTGAGAGATTTGAAGCTTGCGTTGACAGCTGAGGATGTGCGGAGTTGCAGTGCCATATCTATTCAGGGAGGTGGGTTAAAGATATTGTATCTGTGAATCCACAATTCCAGCAGCTATCTTAGCGTCCAAATTCACAGTCTTTGTTGGAGCCCTTAAACTGAATGAAGGGCAGTTGGTAGCTATTGCAAGTTTTAGGCCATCAAGCAAATAATCTGCTTGTATGTGCTGTCTATTGAAAAGGAATCTTTCCAAAACACCTTATAGAACTAGATTGCAAGTACAGCATTTGTGCATCTTTTCCAGCATGGATCATCAGTTTCTTTGTACCTGCATGTAACACGCAAAAAGTCATGACAGAATATGATGCAAAAATTTTATTTTCCATTTTAGTACATTCAGACTTTCAGTCCAACTGTAAGGCATGACTGAGAGAGCACCTCTCAGTTCCTGTTTTGATAAAAGATGTAATATTTTTCAGTGATTAATTTCAGCATAATATAACTGTTCTGCATTACTGCATTTATACTGAAAAGCCTTCAGTGCGGAAAATGAAGAAGGTTGACTGCAGGAGAAACAAATTAAGTTTTCAGGAGCTTAATTTGGACTCATGCTATTGTAAATGATTTATTCAATGCTGGTAAAATAGGTTTCATGGTTTAGTGTGCTGGCCTTTGTATCCAGGTATTTTTGGACAAATCTCGGTATTCTTCAAAGTGAAAGAGTGGTTACTCTTCTCAAAATGAATGTGTGAGTAGGTGGTGGCTGTTGTCACTTTTTTTTTTTGCAGTGTCCCAAATGTTTCTTAATCCTAGATGATTCTCTTTCTCCTCTTTAGAAGTTGAAGAAGAGGCTGAAGCATGAGAATTCAAATGTTAATACTGTACAAATGCAAACTGATATGCATTTCTTACCAGCTGTGTCGGTTATTTAGTTTGTGTAAAGCTGAATATCTATTTCTCTGGCAATTATTAAAAGACTTGCATCTGTGTAGCTTTCCTATTCACATCAGTAATTGTTGTAGGAAAAAAAGAATTCTATTTTTAGCATAAATTACTGTTATCTTACCATTTCATCACTTCAGCTTGAATAGAGCTTGAAGCCTATGTTGAATCTTGCAGTTAGATCTTGCATACTGAGTTATTTTAGTTAATTGGTACCAGGCCACTTGGAATACTAACTGAATTCCAGAAATTATTTGGAATGAAAACATTTTACCCGCACCTAGAATACAGAAGGAATAGAAATATAAGATTAAATAAATCACCTGTTAAATATGCAAATGGTCATTCCTACCATTTTGGCTCTACTAACCTATGCCGGTTATCAAACTTTCTCTTGGACCACTGATTTAGCCAGTTGGAATTGATGAATTCATAAGCTGCTTCTAGTATCATTTCCTTGGTTCAGTTGTGGGCTAGCTAGCATGAGTTTTTGCTGTCTGCTGTCATTCAAGAAATCTAGGTGATGGATTAGTTTGTAGTCTATTTACTCAAGTAAAATGTTGGACTGTGTGCCTATTCTTTTGGTCCTTATTCAAAAATATGATGCTATGCAAGACACTTAAAATGTATGACCTCATTTGTAGCTATGGTGCTAGTTCTGTTTCAAAAACTGCTACTGTAACAATAATTTTTTTTTTTTCTAAACATGGAGTTCGGCACTGTGCTAGCTTGGTGGCTGTCCATATATAAATACTTCAGAATCAAATTCAACAGTTACAGTGCTCCAGGTGTTTTATCTTCATGTTGCTTCTACCAGCTACAATGCTGGCCATTCCCATTTGTGGGTAATATGCCTACTTGTGGACTTCATCTATAGATCCTAAGCACTTTATAGAGGGAACAAGTAGCAAGGTCGTAATTTTAAGGATCATGAAACCAGAAGGATAGAGAGTAAAGTCACTTGCCTGAGGTTTGGCAGTAGACTGTAGCTAGAGCTGAGGAGAGAACTCGGGTTTCCTGAGTTTGAGCTGCCAGCTAGATCAGATATACTGCTGCTGTGATCATTGGTGATTTAGATATGACTCGTTTCTGTTAAGAAGACAAGAACATCTATGATCCTTAACATCAAATCAGAAGAAAAGTTTTAAAAACTCTTACACAGTGGTTGGATATTAGATTCTACTGCAGTAATTCTGAATCAGTGCTGTAGCAACATAAAAGCAGCTTTTGGTACTGGCATCATATGCAAAGATGGTTTGCCTTTGGAAGTAAAGTTTGAGCATTTGTGTATTCATATAGAGAGTGACAAGCAACAGTAAGCCAAGGCTATTCTCTTTGCTGCAAAACCGAATTGAATGAGAATGAAATCATAGCTGTCGCAGGCCACCTGGAGTTACCATTGACAGAGCCAAATGTGGACCTGCTTATCAGACCTGTGTAATCTCGTTTTGCAGCAATTAGCAGCCATCATGTCAAGCGTTAAGAATTTAACTCGGATGAGTCATATCCGTTTTCTGTTGTGGGATGCAATAGTGCAGTTACTTGTGAGGCCGGGCAGTTGGTGCTGCCTTAGTGGCAGATGGCGTGGTGGTGTGAGCAGTAGTAATTTTAGGTATATAGTGTTTTCTGTATTGGTTTGCAAATTAATGGTTGCTTCTCAGGAAATTTGAGTGTGAAAATCCAGGAACTTAAATACAAAGTAACTTCTTACGTGCACACACGCAGTTATTTTGGTAGAGCAACTAGTGTAAAGTTTTGTCCTCCTTGATAAGAATAAGGCATGTGTCTCCTCCTCTCCCCTTTACTGATACTCTCATGCTTACCCTGACAGGCTCGAAACATGAGGGGTAGCTATGTGATCTGTGGATCTGTGCTCTGACTGCCTAGAGCAGAGAGTCACATCTCAAATTCTGAAAGTAATTTCAAACTTGATCTATGTAAAAGGGAGATGAACTTAAGCTGAATAAAGCAGCCTGGATGAATCTGTGTCTGCCTGAACTTAAAGATGTCTGGTTCTGATAAAGCTGCTATGCCACCAGTTCCAAATATCCAGTGATCATGCACTGTGTGCCTAAATTAAGAAGCTGAATCAGAATCACAACTTGCAGGAAAAACTAGTATACTTCAGCTTCAAGTATATCTTCTACTAAATTAATTTAAATTTTGTAAGCCTAACGTTCTCAAAATTTCAGGTTTTCCAGTTTTTTCCGACAGGGGCTACATTTTATTTTATTTTATTTTATCCAAAAGTTTTATAATTTTTGTCCTCAGGAACCGGTTTACAAAAGGACAGCCATTCCAAACTTTCTTCTAGCTAGCAATAATACTTGCACTGTAATCAAACTTGTACATCTGCAACTGTATACAAGGCTGCAACTTCGCTTCTTTCTGCTGGAGACGAACTCCTCGTCCTTGTTAGCTTCTAACAAGGCCCTTCAAATTTTTAAAAGGATTCGATGCTTTTCTGTCACAGGGCAAGATTACTTAAGTCCACGCTGTGGAGTGCTTTGCAAAGCGGGACACTGATTCCGGCTAGATCTTTTGTGAATTGTTGCGATAGAAGTAAATAATACCGCCCTGTGCCGCGTTAGTGACGTATGTCAGGTTCTGATGGAGGGTTGGTTTTTTAATTTCTGAATATTCCAAGCTATAGTCTCATCTTTAAATTGAGAATTTATTTTCTGTGTGAAGTAGCTACTTTTATGCAGTGTTTTTGGTGGAGCCCAGGGGATCTTTCAAATTAAGTTTAATCAGGTCTGCGGTGTTTACTCTGCTCTTTCCCTGTGTTGACTGAA
>VYZW01059638.1:6043-108491 GCA_013401315.1 Balaeniceps rex | reverse complement strand
CTGAAGAGTTCTGCAGAGCAGTGAAGTGCTGTGTGTGAGGGATTATGGGTTACATATTTTGCAAGTATTTCTTTTCCTTTTATAATGGGTTTTCACTGTTGGAATTTAAAAGCCCTTTGGCAATTCAGATTATAGCAAGGTACTGCTAGGATAATATTTTGGAATGAAAAAACCCTCTGTCTTGATTTCTACTTACCAAGTTTCTTTGCTTGGTTTTTGTTACACTACTAAAGTATCTTTCACAATGTGGTATATACTTTAAATTTGCTAGTAATAAAAAATAAATTTTACTTTTATTGACATTTTGTATATTGGTTCAGACATGGTCAAAATGGAGGTATCTTGTTTCATTTTCCTGTGATTCTGCTTATTTTCTAACAGTCTTTAAATGCTGCCCTTCTGCAGTCTCTAATGTAGAAAAAAAAATCAGGTACCTAAAAGAAGAGCGGACTAGGAAAGATTAGGATCAATTATTGTTAGAGAGAGTTGTCTGTTCATAACTTGAAGCTGTTGTATCTTAAAGTATTTGGCAAAAAACAAAGCTTCAAACATTATCAATTGTAGACCATCACCTGGTTGAAGACTGGGTGTTGTATTGTTTGTGTACCTTGTTCTTATGCTCACATTTATAATAAAAGCACTATTTGCATTCAAGAGCACACACTAATACTCATTTCTTACTCACATCCTGTGTACCCAATTTCTAAAAGAATTGGTATTGTGCAAAGGCATATTGTTAATATTGCGTTTATCATTCCCCATTAAGAAACATTGGCCTAATCTGCCTGAAGTTACCCGAGTCTTGTGCAAGGGAATAGAATTCAGCCCCTAATGTGGGCCCCAGGACAGAAATGTTTTACATATGCTTTGCGCTACCAGCCCAAGATATGAACTTTGTTTAGTAAGCTTAGTCTTTAAGCCAGCACTGAGCTGTAAATCAGTCTGATAAAGCCAGAAGAAGTAAGAGGGTTCCCACGGCAGCCCATCATTCAGTGTTTTTCAGGCAAGACTGGAAATCCAGTTTTAATTTTTCATTTGGCAGTGTGGTG
Organism: Balaeniceps rex; assembly: GCA_013401315.1. NCBI lineage: Eukaryota > Metazoa > Chordata > Aves > Pelecaniformes > Balaenicipitidae > Balaeniceps > Balaeniceps rex. The sequence continues at coordinate 107,442 of VYZW01059638.1, read as the reverse complement.
AAGGGTGATTCTACCAATAGCCAGAGATTACTTTCCTTATGCATATGCTTGACCCTTTGTCACTGTTACAAAAATTTGACCTCCATCCAGCTAAAAATACTGGATGCCACTCATACCGTCCTTCTGAATTTCAAATGAATTCAAGAGAGTAGTTTTATGTAATACATTCTCCCGTCAAGGAGTGTTATTCCGGTAAGAAGTAGCTCTGATACTGGAAATTAGTATTTCTTCCCTCTTCACAAAAAAGGATTGAGGGTTTTTTTGTGAGTAGTTCATTCCTGGTTCTGGTGAGGAGAGACATCTCAACTGCACTCCTTTGAGGACTTGTGTTGTACATCCAGTAATGCTGCATGGATCCGGTTTAAATGAAACTGCAACTTGCTTATATTTAATCCATGTGTCCAACAGGGTTAATTCCTAGAAAAATTTGTGGTGTTGTGTGCTGACAGCTTATTTTGACAGGTGTTAAATGCTTTGCATGCAGGCCTGAGGGTGTTTGGCAGATTAAAACATTTGGTTATTACAAGTTTGCTCTCTCAAATGGAATTTTCCATGCACAAGGAATATGCCCTCCATAACTTATTTTTAAAAGCTTTTGGTATTTTGTTGTTATCACAGTAATTCTTAGGAACCCTTGCCGTAGGGCCGAAGACTTTAAGTTACTCGAAAGATACAGTGAGCTGCATAAAATAATACATGTTTGAAAATGCACTATGATGACCAAGATTAGTTATTTAGCATCCTATACTACAGCTACACTGTACACAGAATTTGATGAGATTGCCAAATGCAATAATGTGTAAGAACTATATGGTATTGGCTTGATAAGCATTTCACATGTTATTAATGATATGATTTTGAATTTTTCCCCAGGCACAAAGATGTCATCATCAGCCAAGGTAAATAAAAACTTATTTTTAAATACTGGATGAAGTTGAAAAGATTTGCTTTTGACTGAATAGTGTTTCCTCTGAATACATACATTGGGATATATGCTTATGAAACAGGGATATAGAGCTAAAATAGCATTAATAATTACTCCCAAGAATTCATCTGGCCAAATGTTACTCAAGACCTGTATAAGGATCTTTGAAATTATGGAGAAATGCCTCATCAGATTGGATCTTTAGGAAGGACAGAAATTTTTGGTGGGTGGTGGGAGGATTCATTTTACTTTTGTGAAACAAAAACCGTGTTTTGATTATTTTCTCTGTATGTGCATAAAGAGAGAGAGGTTATGAAAACAAAAATCTAAAGTTTTGATCTATGTGCCAGTCTTCATCCAAGCAGCTGTGAGTGAGACTTTAGAAATAGTTTTAAGATATTTTATTTCTGTCCCATAACCAGCAAAAATGTCAACTCGTGAAAAAAACAGCCAAGGTAAGAATTAAGCTATGGCCTTTGGTCGCTTTCTAATTTAGCATTCTCACGAATCTTTTATTTGGCTTTTCACCATCAAAGAGCATCAGTGCATGATCTCTTAAAAACTTTGAGCATTTAAATAAGTATTTCAACTTTCTTATAATGGAAATATATATGCATATGCACATGTCATTCTATGTGGGGATTATTTGAGGGTAGTCTAAAATAAATTACTACATGCATAATATCCTCAGAGAGGATTGTGTGTTCAAATAAGGTTCTAGAAGTCTTGCATTGTTGCCTAAGATACCAGAATATTAAGAACTGCCAACTAAAAGATTTGTTTTATCTCAGCTTTCTGTCTTGCCAATATTACAACATATACATGCTGATTAGACAAGAACAGAGACTGATTAAGTCTCCTAAAATGAAAAAATCAGTCTCTTCTAAAGTGTATGTCTTTGCACCGATGAATCTCGCGTTCTGTGGCTACCTGCTGCTGCTGGCTTGTTCAGACAGGAAAAGGAGCCGTCTGTCTGAACATGGTGGGACGTGACAACAAAAGAAATCCCACTTCTTGTGTCGCAAAACTATTCTGCTTTGATGTCCTGCAAACTGTACTGAAGCATGCAGTTTCAAAACTAAAGCATGTAACCCAAGTGCATGCTGTACACAACATACATCTATGTACAGAGGTCCTGTCTCATGCTTTTTTGCTGCTAATTAACAAATCCATGGTCTCCTAATTCTGTGCTGTAAGCAAGATTACATTATACACGGTTTGATTACTTTCGGTCTTCTCTGGATTTTCTTTCAAAAAGGAACATTCAAATTTTTTGGAAGGTAATATATGAATTGTTGTAACGAAAACAAAATCGACTTGAATCCAATTGCTTCATCTTTTTTCTAATTCTTAGAGAAATTACAGATTTAAAAATATTCTAAATTGATGCTTACCAAAAGCATCCTTCAAAGACAAGAGCAGTGAAAGAGGGTGCATAAGCATCAGGAGCAAAGAAGAAATGTTTCTTTATGCTGGGCTGCTTAACACCAGCTGTGGAATGGTACATATGTCAGCAATGGTTACTGTAAAAAGAAAACTAATCAATAGTGGCCAGACCAGCTGCAATTTAGCTTTGCAAGAATTAAATAAAACTGTTATATTAAAACCAACCTTTCTACCAAATACAACTTTTCACAAAAACAAGTTGCGTACAGCTAAAATACCTTCAATACTAATTCTTTCCTTACAATGTGCTTCTGCAATTCTACGTGTTCTGCCAAGAATGGGCCGTCCTTCAGTTCTCTCATCCTGGTAGCTATAACTTACATGCCCTCGATGTGCGCCCTGCTATGTATTGTGTTGCTCTGCAGATGATGTGAGCTTTCACTGAATGATGAATGGATACCTTCCCTGTGTGTCACGCCATAGTCTGTTTGGAGCCCAACTGGAATGAAAGAGAAATATGATGTAGATGACAGTGGCCCCATGTATATGGAAGATGGAGAGAAAGTCTTGTCATAGAAAATGCATTTACTAACATTTTAAATACGCATAGTGGCAAAACATCATTCTGCCTTTAACATGGATGAGGTTGCGATTAGCAGGATTTAGCCTCCAAGACTTTTTTTTTAATAAGGACCAATGAGTGTCTTTTTTGACAGCTTTTAGCATGTGTGTGTATATGAAGGCTGTGTTAGGTTGTGTTTACTGCCACAGAAGTAACCACCCTTTAGTTACTGTAGTTGCAGAGGATCCCCTCATCCTTTCCAGTATAAGCTTAGCAATACTCAGCCAATTCTCTGTAGTGCAACGTCCTGTTCAGGGCAGGTGACTTTAGCCTGTTTTGTACTTGATAGTTGCCACATAAATAAACCAAATTCCAGTTGGCACCTTGACCCAACTGGTCAGAAAGTTGAAGAGTTGCACAGACAGCTAATATGGTTTCTGCAGGTAAATCCCATGCAGCTGGACACAGTTGTCTTGGGCAGGGTGGGATGAAGGGTAGCCATTGCTCATGCTTTTTGTGCAGGACGTTCCTGTTCTGCAACCCAAAGGCGTGAAAAGTTATAGCTGCTTTAACACTCCTTTGCCGCTTGCCAGCCTTTGCCTCTAGAGGCGAGCAGTCTCTTGCGTGGTGTTAATTAAGTTACAGCAGCTCCCCTGAGCTGCTCATTACAGTAGGCTGTATGTGAGACACTGCGTACGCCCCCGGCACACACCTCTCACGCTAGCGATTGTGTCAATGTGCTTCCTAGAAACTGTATGAAGGAAACTCTTGGGAAGAATGCTGGTGTGCAAACTGTCAAGTTTCAAAGCAAATCTACGTAAAAATACTTCAATGTGTTTACACACACTTAAAATAAGTTTGGAAACACACTGAAATTTGAAATTATCATAGCAGAAGGTGTTTGCATGGGATAATAGGATGGAAGACAACAATTCTGTGTAGCTTTGAACATCCTGGAATCACTTTGTTTCCTTTTTTTTGATTCAGCTTTGAATCACAACTGCTTTGAAACATGTTGGTATAGTACAGTACCACAAAATGTAGAGAAATATGTTTCTGCACATTTAGTTCTTGGAATCTTGTTTTCCTAGCAGCAGAAGTTACTGAAATATTATCTGTATTGTGACCATCTGTGCACGTTCATTGTGATTTCTGTTGATAGTGTGTATGAGCTATAAACGTGAAAGACTCGAGGAGCAAGTGAGAATCTTAGCTGAGCTTCAGTAGTGAAAGGCTGAATTGAATTTGGTATGGAGTCCCCCAGAGAGCGTGCTGCAGGTGTTGCCCATAAATGTCAGGAAGACCTACCTAGGCAATTCTCTCCTCCTGCCAGCAGCAGCAGCAGCAGCAGCATGGGGAGCCACAGCCTGCAGCTGCATTGCGGGCAGTCACTTGAGTTTCCTCTGTTTAGCACCATGCCAAGGCCGTGCGTGTTAACCAGTGTTCGTCATGTACCTTCTATCTCAGGTACCCAGTTTTGTTCCCTCAGTGCCTTTATCTCTCCCACTTAGGTTGAGTTGCATCTACTCCATGTTAAGGTTAGTCCTGAGCTTTGTGCATCTGGGTATATCCTGAAGGAGGGGTAATACAGCCGGGAACGCTTTGGTGATGCCAATCCAATGAGGGAAGTATTATACACACTTCCATACATTTGCTGAAGAGGTTTTTGGGTTTAGGTTTTTCAGCTTATTTTTGAACATTTGTTTGTTTATCCTTGTAAACCAGGACAACTTTTTTACAATAAAATCCAGTACTAAGGAGGTATTAAAATTCTGTGAAAATCCGATAAAGCTATGGGTGAAATGAACAGGTGCTTACTACAGCCTTAAAAGGACACTAGCTAAAGTTATTCTTCTAAATTCTTTACCAGCAGGTGTTTATAATTGCCTATAAAAGCCATCTTGCTTTTCACTTCAGCAGAGACATTTTTAAAGTATTAATCATAAAGCATTCATATTTTTATCCCCAGAAGTTAAAGACCTGACTTATTTTAAGATAAAAGGTAACTTTTTTCACTGAGATTTGATGTTTGAGTTTGGTTTGCAGTGATAGCAGCTCCATATATGAATCACTTGTTCACTTATTATAAAGTTTTTGGATGGCAGTAAAAACCATGTGTGACAGAATTAATGAAAAACATTCACTGCATTCCTAAGTTTGTTTCTTTTTAGATTGTGTTTTATTAGTTTCCAGTACTTTTTCTTCTGTTAGTTTAACTGTGCTATAATTCTAGCTTCACAGAACAGGGCATTCGTGAAGCACACAATGGAACAATTTACCCTGCTGACAGTGTGTCCTGTCCACTGAGAGTGCAAAATTCATAACTACTTAAGATCAGTTTTTTCATCAGACACAGATTTTTCTGTCAGATGCTTATTGAAGGTGCTCACATACCTGAGGGCACATGGAGACCCAGTCTATCTCATTATTATTGGGCTGCTTGCTGTCATTCAGACACAGTGCATATTATTAAAAAGCATAGATACTGTCAGAAAAATAAATCGGTATTTGGGAGTTTTATCATTGATTCTTGGTGAAGTCGGGATTTTATTGTTTAAGCAGGAAACATTTAGATACAGACTTCCTGAGCTTGTTTGTGTGCAGTACTCCTTTTTGCGTCCTTTTTTTTTTTTTTAATAAGAAGCTAGCGTTTAATATTAAACTTGAATTATTTCAATGCAGATGGTAACTGTTGTTAATACCTAGATTCTTAACGTTACCTGGTACATGCAAAAACAGGATTTTAACTATGATTTACTTATCAAGTTATATAAAATTAATAAAAGATCTACTAAGAAATCACAGGGCAAAGCTGTAAAATCATTCCAAACCAAGGCAAATCTCTCATCTTACCTGCTTTTTTCGACTCTTTGCTTTGCATTACACTCAATAGCAACAGTGCATGTCCACTTGTCAGGTTCAGCAAGCATTGACACAGTTCAGGGTGAGAGATGGCAGATGTGCAGCCTCATTTTAATTCCACTGTAACTTAAAATTTGATGGTCTGGGCATGGTGGCTGAATTTGGTTGTATTCATCTCTGTGCTGTTAGCACTGGTTTAAATTAGAAACAGGCTTCTAAGCCTTTGTCCCTCAGGTTAGTGGTCCTACAGAGTTCTTGGACACAGGCCTGAAAGCAGAAAGCTTGTGGGAAAGAAGCTATGTGTAGTATTACAAAGCATAACTTCACTGGTCAAGCAACTAGAAGGTGAAGACAGATTAATAAATGTACTCTGGATGTGGTCGTTTATTGTATATTATTAGAGAGTTCTGCTTGGCCAAGCTAGTTGGAGTCTTCTGGCATTTTTTGTTTGCTTGTAATTCACTTTAAGGGTAAGATTCAGATGCTAAACACAAGTAGAAGTGAGCTGAGAGTTTTGATGCATCAGTCCATGTTGCTTCTTCAAACTAGATGAAAAATAGTCACTAATAATTTGCAAGATAAGATTATTGTAGTAATTCCTTAAGAATTAAACTTATAACCATGTAGAAAAACAGCTAATTTTGTTATTTATTCACTATGACATACTCTCTGTGTGTGTGTATATATATATTTGTAATCTACTGTATGCTCATTAGACTTTCCATTATGCATACACTTGCTAGCTGAAGAGCAGCTAATTACAGCACAGACTTGCGGGGCTACCTCGGGGTCTGTCTAAATAATGAGGAATGGTGTGATATAAAATACATTCTTCTAATATTTTGTCCAGTTTTGTTGAAGAAATCATCTACTGAGGATGAGGGCTTCTCACATGCTTCTAGGAAACTACTGTGTATTCCTTGACAATTTCATTTTGAGGCATGTTTTTTGGAAACCAGGAGGATTTTGGTTTTGTTATGTCACTGTCTTCAAATTTCTGAAGGATCTAAACACTAGCTTTCATGTCTCCTGAATTGCTCTTCTCTGTAGATACTCCTGGGTTAATCTACAAAGACTTCTTTGATCTTTTTTTCTCCTCGTTTCAGTTCCTATTATTTTTATTATTTTCCTCTGAAAACCTTCCATATTCCCCTAAGAATATGATTCACAGAAAGTAATAAATTGCTTAAGTGTCATTGCATGAGTCTTTCTGTGCTGACTTCATGGAAGCACTAATTTCAGCCTTTCAGATGGTTTGTATTGCCGTATCTTTGCTGTCTGTTATCACCTGCTGTGTTTTTCATTGGTCTTACCTTCCAGCTTGCTTTCCCTGAATTGCTGGGTTTTAAACTTTCTTCCAAGAGTGAATTAATAGGCCTTGTTTGAAGTTGAATTTTACTGTTACCTTTGTGCTGCTTTTTCTTTTTTGTTTTGCTTTGTTTGTTTTTTTTTTTTTTCCTTCTTTCTTGTATAAAGGCTGACTCAAAGTTTATTTATGTTAATGGGAATCTCCTTTTGATACAAGGAGGCTTTGCAGAAAATTTTCAGCCATTGTCTACCGTTGGTGTACAATTTTTTATTTGCCCCTAGTTTTAGTCCTGGATTCTTAGTGTTCTGTGCTTTACCAACAGTTTCTTTGCACACAAGGTAAGTACGCTGGCTTACGGTGACTGTCAATGAAGAAGATGCATTTATTTCCTTGCAGGTCAGGCAGGCTTCTAGGGTTCCCTCTCAGTAGCAGCACCTTGTTTCACCGACATATTTATTCCTCTCTTTAGCAGGCTATAAACTTTCAAAGAACCCACAGTAGATACTCTGGTTGCTAACATCTGCCTCCGGTCTGTTGGGATCTATTTGGCTTAATGTTTACACTAATGAACTTAACACAGGAAAGCAGGAGCACTGCTGAAATTTCACTGATGACATGAAGCTGAGAGACCAAACTGATACAGTGGAAGCTGAGATTTTAATACATTAAGACCTAGTTGGTCCTGAAGCCTGGAGTAGTATAAGACAAATGTAAATTATTCAAAGTGAAAGATCACCCATGCAGGAGTTGCTAGCAACGTTTTACCTAAAAACAGGTCATCTGTCAGAATTAAATGGTGAGGAAAAAGGCTCTAACATGCTAGTTAATCATACGAAGATTGAACCACTCACTTATTAGGAAAACATAAATGCAATCCCAGGATGTATCAGAAGTAATTCTAATGGAGACTTATGGAAAATCTTAATGCATCAAAACACTGGTAGGTTGTCCTCTGTAACACTGCATGCAGTTACAGCCACCCACAATCATAAAAGGTAAATTTGGTGGTGGTGTGGAGACAGACTGAAACTTTATCACGCAAAAAGAGAGTTAAATAGCTGCATTTTTTTATTTTTGCAAAATGAAGGCTGGGAGGAGGAAGGGCTTGCTTGTTGTTTTCATGCTTATCTGATGCACTTTCAGACAGCAGATGGGCAGACCTGTGCTGAAGTCAACAGCCATGCTGTCACATGCACAAAAAGTCAACAACCTGGCTATGCTTTATTGTCGCCTGGAAGTTGAGAGCTTCCCAAGTATTAGGAGAAGGGGGTTTTTGGATGGTATTCTGAAAGCAGCAGAACGTGTTTGTGTGTATCCCAGTGACAGCCAAGTCTCTGTTGTTCAAAGCGAGTGCTGCTGGACCCTGATCAGAGTAAAAACCAGAGTGATGCAGGCAGAGGGAGGGCACTGGGGGGCATGTTGTGCATCTGTTGGGCTGGGCTAGACTGGGCTCGGCTGGGCTCAGCTGTGATGTTCCTGCAACTCATGACATGGGTTTGCAGAGCCTCGTGACTGATCGGCGCTCAAATCGACCTTTAGGTGGGCCCTCACCAAGTTGCTGGGCTCTGTCTTTGTGTCGCTCTTCCTGAGCGATGTTTTGTATCCCTTCAGCTGACTGGGGACATAGTGTAGTCAGATCAAGTGTTTCTGCATCTTTGGGGTTGAATTAATAATTTCCCCAGACCTCTGGGGATCCCACAGAGAGCTGACACCTGCATGGAGTTTGCTTGGGTCCAGCACACCCGGAGGACTCCCATGTGAGGCTAATAAGCCTGAGCCGATCCTGGGAGCAAAAATTGGGAGTGCTGGTCCTGTGTCCCTTGGCACTTGTGCAAAGAGATTGTTGAGGCTCCAGAGGTGAATTATTGTGGAGCCAAGCAGAGTTTGGCAAGGGCTGTGAATTTGAGCTCAAAGCTGCACAAAAGCAGCTACAGCTGTTCCCAGTGAAGAGCTGGCCCCTGAAGCCAGAGCGCTGCATCCACTTGATGCTTCCTTTTGTAGCAACTCTGAGCCTGAGCTATTCCTTTTCATGTGGTGTGGATAATCCACGGCACCTGGGTGTGCTATCTACAGAGCTTCAACTGTACTCTTAGGTTGGTTTGATCCATATTTGAAAGGATTTCTAGGACATCTGCAGTTGCAGATTAATTAACTTAGCAAGCGCCAAGGTTTTTTCAGGTATGCCCTCCTGCCCCTTCCCCACCCCCCCCAAATGCTTCTGCACAGTGGGTAGTGGGGTCCGAACATCTCTTTATATGGGGTAGAGAATTTTTACTTTCATACCAGGATTGTCAAGGATTTTTTGTTTGTTGGGTTCCCTCTGCCACACACTCTCTTTAAAACGTCTGACTTTATCTCCCCTATACCCCCTTACATACATATCTGTTATGAGATGACCAAGGCTCTTTTCTTCCAAAAGATCAAGTGAGTAAAAAAAGTCTTGACATACTGCTTTGTACCTGGAAATAGTGAGAATGCCGGAAAGAAACAGATAGTCTAATGCTCTTGAGCATTCAGTTGAGCCAGTATGCTATGAAAGAGTTAAGTCACTGGTTTTCTTAACTTACAAATACAAGAATTTGACCTCAGGCAATTAGTTGCTGTTTGAGAATGGTTTTGTTGATACGCTGCCATCCTCTCTAGTATTTCAAAAGATTTTCACATTAATATTATATCTGCCCTACAGGTTATTCTGACAAAAGGAAATTCAGTCTTACACAAAAATCTTTCAGTGGGTTGTTTTTTTTTTTTTTTTTTTAAAATCCTTCCTCTTCTGTAGGGAGAGGCTCAAGTTATACCTAGCCTATGTCTCTCTAACAAGTGTGTTGAATATGTGTCTTCAGAGGTAATCTTGAATAACATGCAGCCAGCTAACAAAAGCAAAAAATGTTCTTTCTTTAATGGGGAAGTTCAGAGAGCTAATTTGTATCTGAATGCCATGCGGAGAATATTTTCCCTGAGCTCCAGGAGGGCCTCTTCTTTTCTGGCCAAAGACCTGAATGAATTCCTCTTGGACTCTTCATCTCTCATCTGCAGAGTCCAACAGGTGCAACTGCTTCCATCCGTATGAATTTCAGTTGCAGCTTGTCTCCACTGTTCTAAGCAGCGATAAGAAATTTGATCCTAAATTTGTGGTGTCATTTGCACTGAACTTGTGGAACCAGAAGCGCCAAGCTCAATGTTAAGTCAAGAATTTGACTTGCACAAATGAATGGTCTTTTCTAAATACCCTCAGGCTATGATGTGCTTTAATTTATAAGAGTGCGAGCGCCAGATTTTAATAGAAAGGTCATTATTAATACGTTATGCTTGGTTTTGGCCAGTGTTATTTTATCTCTGTAAAATACATACTATAAAAATATTTTGGTGGAAAAATGAGACATGTTACTAGTTTGGAGTAATTTATCTAAACATTTCTGTCAAACTAGTGACAACACTGGTCTTTAGCTTTTCTCAGCAATGCAGTTAAGCAATGCACATTTGGTAAAATAACTATTGTTTCTAATTTAGCTACTGAGAAGTGATTTTCTTTGTTCTTTGATATTTGATCTGAGGCAAGTTTTCTGCTGTTAGTGGATGGACTCACAGGGTTCTCATTCAAAGAAGCTGTATTTGTTCTTAGAAAGAAGTGGGACAACTGTTTTTCATCTTCTCGGCATTTGTTCCTTTGATACTGGACTTAAATGGCTTAACTTTCATTGTATTAATATTCTAAATAAGGAAGAATTAAGAATTTCTAAATAAGAAATATGCATGTGTTAGTTTTACATTGCTCAATTGTTATGATTTCTGTTCACGAATTATTTTTTGAGCCTGTGGGTTTTTTTGCACTAGCTTTCAGTTGTATTTGGACTGTCGTAGGAAAATTCCTTTCTCTTGCCTCCAGCTCAGAGTAAACCTACTATCAGGGTCAAAATCAACACAAAATTCAAGTAAAATGAATTCTCGGTCTCAGAAGGTTGACTTGAGCACACTAAAAGTGGAAAAGGAGTCACACTAATATCTTTTAAGTCTGGGAACCTGGTAAATTTGATAAACTGTGATCTGTTTCATCAAACAATTAAAAAGAATTGTTAAAACTGTTAAGCATCAAGAAATCAAACTACAGTGTGTTCAGGAAAAACAAAAGTTTTTGACAAATTAAGCCATATGTGTTGTGAAATCTTCAAAGGACGTATCATGGACGTAGTAGAATACTTTTAACTACCTTATGTTCAGGTGCATGGATTCATTGACCTAGTTAAGTTTGAGCAATGATGTGACAAGTGATGTTAAAACCACACAAGCTCATGGGTAGTTCTTTCTCTGGCTAGGAGTTACTGAAGATATTATATGATTTGGCCACCATAGATTTTTCTTGGATGTGTCAATGTTGTCCAAGTCATTGGTGTGTGCTAGGATCATCACTGCTGTATTCAAAGCTAGTGCTTTCTGGTGTTTTCAGACCTGGGGTGGTATTCCACAGAATTTCACACAACTCTGATAAAATACTCCATGATCAGAAATACTTCTTTTAAATAACCTAGAATATTCAGCACATTTTTTCATTAGAGTGATGATTGTCAGTCTTCTATCTTGTCTAGCTGTAGAAGAAAGACCTTGAATGTCAAGAATTCATTTCCAAACTTTGTGCAAGACTGCTTTATATCTTTGGTGGATGCAGATAGTTACAGGGGTTTATTCTGTCATTCTCTTCTGACTGCAGTAAGACAAAATATGTTTCTGCAGTCTGTATAGTAGGGGTATTTCAAATTCAGAGAAGGGTAGAGACCTTGGCTTAAGGTTGGTCTTGCTCACAACTTTGATTATTTCTCGATCTTTGCATCTCTAAACGTTTCTGTAAGCAGGAGATTATTTTGGAGTCTACACTGCTTCTGCTCTCACTGAAATTATCTGCTTTCTCTTGCCTTTTTAGATCTCCAAGTTTGACTTGAGCTGTTAAGCTATAATTCTGTGGGAGTAAGTCTTAGTGTCTCCTAATTTCAATTTTAGATGTTTTAGGGAATGCAAAACATAGATCGCACAGTGATGCAGTCTGAGTAATAATATTATGCTTAACTGTGGAAATATTTACAAGCATTCCCTGGGTGTTACAGGAAGTCTGCCTCATGTTTGTCTTTTGAAAGACATACAAAAGTAATTGTTTAAAGATCTTAATTTTAGATCTCAATATTGGTTGCATCAAATGTGATTAGAGATTTAATACTGTATTGCTAATTCACAGCTATTCTTCTACTCCAGTCCTACTCAACTATTTACATTTTGGTTTGGAACTCCGAGTCCCCTGTCTGCTGTGATTTTCAAATCCCTACTCGTAAAAAATATCAGTGTTCCAGATTCACAGCAGAATATTATATTAATTTGGGGTTGTGAGATTAGTTATGTTAACAACGGATATTAATCACTAAAGAAGTTCAAGAGTGATAAAAAGTTACTATTTCTTTGATGCAAAATTAGTGAAATACTTGGGTCTTTGTAACCAGTGCTTTTTGAAATGAAACTCCTGTGTCAGCAGCGTTGGAGGCTGGCATTAATTCTTGTGGATTTAAGGCCTGATTTAACTGTAGTTAAACAGCACTACAATGCTGGTTTTGCTGTGTGGGTAGGGTGTAAAGGCTTTTAAAAGTCTCCAAGGGCTTTTCTGGTCTTCTGAAGTTAGAAAATTATTATTGTCATAGTGTGGAGGGAAGAGTCCTGTAGGGCACCTAGTACACTAGCTGCAATCATGTATTCCTTAAATCCAGATGACTTACCTTCCGACACCTAGCTAATGTGTTTGACCAAGCCACTCAGCTGCTCTGTAATTAGTTTTCTCTTGTGGAAAATAATCTCATGTTCCTTGAAAAGGAATTCCTAAAGGTTTGCGAAGTGCTCAGATGCCCCAACAGATGCATGTATTTTGTCACAGGTATAGACAGTGTTACAGCAGGAGTCATTAGGAGCTTTTGCTTCTTTCCATTCTTCTTGATACAATGCAATATGCAATAGCATGCAATTGGAATGATTTCAATAAATTAATAATTCAGGTTAGTATATTAGTTTGTGATGATATATAATTTCAGGTTATATTCCTCAGCAAAGCTTTTGGCACATTTTCCTGCAGTATCCTTGTGTCGTAGCTTGGCCGTTATGGTTTGGATAGGTGGGCAGCTAGGTGGGTAAAAGAACCAGTTGGATGGTTGGCCTCAGAGGGTTGTGGTTAATGGGTCATACTCTACCTGGTGGCCAATAGGTAACAAGTGGAGTCTGCAGGGGTCTGTCCTGGACCTGTCCTGTTTAACATCTTTAGCAATGACCTGGAGCAGGCAACGCAGTACACTCTCAAGTTTGCAGATAACAGCAGACCAGGGGTCCCAGTTGATAATGCTGGAGGGTACAGCTGCCAACCAGGGCTACCTGGGCAGGCTGGAGGGATGGGCCTGCAGGAACCTCACAAAATTAAACAAGGACAAATGCCAAGTCCTGCACTTGGGGGAAAGAAAGAGGCCCTGTGAGGGATACAGGCTGGGGACAGAGGGGCTGCAGGAAGCAGCTCTGCGGGAAAGGCCCTAGGGGTGCTGGCAGACAGCCAGGTGCCAAGAGAGATTGTGCCATCTCCATCTTTGGAGGTTTTCAAGACTGGACTAGGCAAAACCCTGAGCAACCTAGCCTGACCTCATGGCTGAGCCTGCTTTGAGCCAGAGGTTGGACGTAAAGACTTCCTGAGGTCCTCTTCAACCTGAAATACCTTATCCTGTGATTCTATGACTACTTATTTATTCGATTTCAGATTTTAATTTGAATTTGCCTTTGTAATTTAATTTGCATGTCTAAAATGTTACATGCTCAGTCTGTTCTATCACAAATTCAACTAATGCTTACTGTGTGTGTGAGTGTGCGCGCGTGTGTTTCAGTGTTCTGTTTTTAAAAAAAAAAATAAAATCTGGGCCTTTACCAAGCTTGCATTTCAAAAATAATTGTTGTATCACAAGTGTTATTTGCATCTCTGTGCTTATTACTGGTTTCGTTTGTGCTTATTTCTTGTGTAAATTTGCCACATGATTAATATGCTTTTTTGTTTCAACAGAGGGAGAATATATCAAGATGTTCATGCGAGGTCGACCAATCACAATGTTCATTCCTTCTGATGTAGAAAACTATGATGATATTAGGACGGAGCTGCCTCCTGAAAAGTTAAAACTGGAGTGGGTGTATCCTTGATATCAGTAACTACTTGATGTTCCCTTTTTGTCTTGCCTTTTTTTTTTTTTTCCCCTTTAGAATCTGGTCTTGTGTCTATCTCTATTCAGAGATAAAAATTACTTAAGTGTGTGTGGGGGGGAAGTTCAAGTTAGTATAACAATTGAAGTGGTTTGTAGCTACTGTATAGTATGACTTTAAGCTGCAAAATATGCAGGCACAGAAAAGCCGTACTTTTTTCTTTGTTTGTTTTGCTGTTGAAACTAATTGCAGTTTATTTTTAGTGTGAAAGAAAGTGTCTTTGGAGAGTTACAGAGTTTCAAAAATGTCCCCCTCTGCTTCCCACTATATTAATGTAGGCTTTGCATTCAGGAGCATTGTTGATTTTCAATCTCTGTTCATTTTTAGGAGGTTTTAGAGCTATGGAAGATCTTTAATTTCTTCTTGTCCTTACCTACGGAGTGAGGATTGCAGAAGCAGCCATCCTTTGCACTGCTTCTGTGTTTCAGCTCCAAAGTGAAGGGGTTAATTTCTTGGAGACTAGTTTGCATTGAATGCACTAAATAAATTTATCATTTGAAGAATGGGGTTGGTGTGTTACTGACGACAATTCTCCAGGCTTAGTAGATCAGACGTTAAGTTCATTAATGAAGAGATGTACTTTTGCGTATGTTTGGGTCTTCCTGTCACCCCTCCATCTCTGCAGATTCTTCCAGTAAGCTGTGATTGTGTAAGTAAGTTTCTTAGTACTTAAGTAAAATAACATGTCTAGGCAGCACTTGAGTTGGTGTAATAATCTCAAGTTTGGTCCTTCTCCTGTTGCTGAAATCGGGAAGATTTTTAGGAATGTTGATGATACACTGTCATATGTCAGGATATGTACAGACAGAGGCTGCCTGTACCTCTCTCAGCATACCTGTTAGTGACTAAGGCATACATATATTTTAAGCCACCCCTTGTTACTTGCTTTAGGAAAGAAGATTTCTCTATTATTTTTACTGCCTTTATTAACTAATAGATGTTTGAACCAGATAATGTTGGGTACTTGGTTATGAAGAGCAGCTGTGGAGCTCATGTCCTCTGAACTTTTCAGTGAGACTGTGGAAGCTTAGACCATCAAGGAGGAAAGTTTTGGATTAGACTGGAAGGAAAATGGAGCTCTTATTCATGCTTTGCAAAGCTGTGGTGCCCAGCTTTCCTTCTGTCACAGCTCTTGGGTGCTGATGCTGGCACTCGTATGACTGTGGAGTGAATGGGTCAGTCACTGATCTGCCTGAAATGTAATCATTTTTTGTGGAGTTAACTTTCTGCAGGATCAACTCATTAATTTGATTTGCCCCACAAACATGCAAGGGCTAGAACTGGCATACTGGAGGAAGGTCAGATCTACTTTTTCATCAGCAGTGAACAGTTTGGACTTATGAAAACTGATCATGAAATCACACCCTCAGTTAAGTAGGTGCAAATCCCAGTGTGGACACACTTATTTAATGTCCAAAGACCTTAAGTTCAGGTTAAACCAGTTTCCTGCTGAGGGCTAATTAAAGTGAAATAAGTCTAGTCTAAACAGATTGTCCATATGTTTTTGGAATCTGTTTAAGCAAATGTCATACTAAATCAGACCAGTATACTTATAAGCGTAGGGCATCTTTTGGATACAATGGTGAAGAAAACAAAGAGGAAAAGGCAGTAAAATTTATGAGGGCTTAATATTGGTCTCTATGAAGTTGCATAAAATTGCTCTTCGGTTTTGGAGACAGGAAGATACAGCAGCAGCAGATTTGGTACTTCATGCACAGGTTTAGCGAGGGGAAGAAATCTGCAAGCCAGCCATAACTTCCAAATATGATGGCAACCTGGAGCCTGTATGCTTTATTAAAAAGGCACGGGGACAGTGATTCACAGAATATTTTAGTAATGTCAGTGTTTTGCAACTGAAAGGTCAATTGAGTGTTGAATTGTTCAATCTATGAGTTTTGTTTTGAATACCTTTAATTCTCCTGCCTTCCGGATGATTGTTTATAATTGGGCTTTACTTTAATATTACTGTTTTGGAAGATCCTGATCAACTATGAACAACTTCAAGGCAAGAACAAAAGGGTTCTTGGGGTGGGTTTTTGTTTGGGGTCTTTTTTGTTGGTTGGTTGGTTAGTTTCGGAGAGGGATGTCCTTTTTAGATGAACCGTATCCTGCAGGTATATTCAACTACTGATACGCAGTACTGTAGACTCAACAGAACACACTTAGCTTTTGTCTGCCCTGCAGATTACTGTCAATTGAAGAAATACTTAAGCTGCTTGGCAAGATAAAGTAGCTCGTGGGGGAGTCTGAGCTCTTGACTGTGTCTGATTCTTGAGTGATTTCATTTCAATTTAATAATTTTGTTTGGGTATCCCTGCTTTGTAGTGCAATTTTTCCTACTGCACTTCAGAACTGGTTAAAGCAGATCTGGCATTCCTAATAATAGTGAAATGGGCTTATTTAGCCACTACAGAGGTCACAGTCAGTGCTGCTGTTGACAGGCAATGACTTTATAGACTCTTTCTCCCAATGTATAGTAGCTCAGTTACTGGAGGGTATTTCTGACTCCATTTTATAAGATTATTTTTAGCACTGGTGCTCTTCCTTCTAAGAATAATTGAAGTCAGCAGTAAATATACTATTGAATTCTGGTGTACAGTGGATCACTTTTCATGAGGGCCATGGCTATTCTTAGCCAATTAAAAACAAACAAAAAAACCCCCGAACTAAAAGCTGTTAAGCGTATCAAATGTTGTGACAAAACAGTCCGTGTAATTGGTGAGAAACATTCACAATATGAAGACAACTGAATTTCCCTGGTTGAAACATCAGTCTCATTGAAAGATTAACATTGAAATTTAGTGGAAATTAAGCATCAAAGTTGTGGCACCCCTTTTTCTGTGGCGACAGTCAGTCAATTATTGTCTTAATATATCTGCTGCTTTGTTATGAGTCTGTGGAGAAGGGAGGAACTGCTGTGGAGCAGCAACCCCGCTCGTTTTCTCTCAAGATAGTCTGGGATGAAGAATAAAGAAAGCAAAAAAATTTTCCCACAAAACAGGTTGTTCCTTTACGTGCTCGTAAAACACACACTCCTAGAAAATGCAGCCACTCTTTGGTACTTTATTATGTAGGAGAGGTAAAGGAAAGGAACGGACTGAGAAAACGTAACCATTTTTTGCAGCCTCACGAATGCAGAGCTCAGTGGTGGGTGCCAAAATATTTAGCCTTAGCTTTGCATGGTAGACTTCTGCTGTAGAAAGGCGTGTTTGCGTAAATCATTAATACTTTTCTAGGATGAATGTTCAGAGATGTCAATCTTAATAATCCTTATCAATATGCTCCCTATTGTATACAGCAGATTAAAAAGATCTGCCTTTCCTCTCTGAGAAGGTATTTAGAATAGCCTTCTTCATGCTTCAGGATAGAAAAAATATTTTCATTGGTTTGTAGCCCATCATTTTTGAAAGTTCAGTGGTCTGGTTGTTTTGGTTTGGTGATGGTGTTTGGGGGTTTTTTAGGTTTTTTGTTTTGTTTTGTTTTTTTAATCAAAGGCCATTCTGGAGTTTCTTTTTGTTCCATCAGTGTTTAAAAGAAGAAAGAGCAAAATTTAGTGGGAGAGTAAACAGTGATGGAGGAGAACAGAGGCATCCTTTTTTTTTTTTCTGCCCTCAGTGTTGTGTTGTATCAGCATTTCTCTTGATACCATTTGCTAAGCAAGCCAGTGAATAATCTCTGCTTCAGAGGAGCCATTGTGTTCTTCTGTAATAAATGGAAGACAGCAAGATATAAATCTGTTTTGTTTTCCATACTCTTAAGAGATTTAATTGACAACTGAACGCAGTGTCCCTCTTTGAACCATTATTTAGTTACAGCATGTGTTTAATTTCGCAAGTGCTCCTATAGTATAGCAGTCCTGTGGTTTGATGGGACTGCAAAAGAGGAAAGATAGTCTGGTGGGGGATTTTTGGGGGTGAGGGGTGGCAGTGGAAGGGGTGTGGTAGAAAGGTAACCCTTTTACAAGAAGAATAGAGGCCAGACTGTCAGCTTAGGAGGTGTCAGTTTAGATACTCCCAGACTTGGACTACTAGACCTGCTTTCGTTTATGAGAAGGGGCCAGCTTCATCCATCCAGCTTTCTCCTTGTGGGTCTTTGACTTTATTTACTTGATTAACGAGAACCTAAGGCTGGAATCCCTTAGCTAAAGTTGCTTAATGTATTTCCCATATTTTCCTTGCTGTTGCAAGTGTGTTAGATGGCACTGAAGTGGGGAGCTCTCTGAAATGCAGGACATTAACAGGAAAACTATATTTTTTGAGGCTATAGAGCTACTGTTAAAGCCGGAATTTTAATGTTAATTGTACATAGTGACCCTGGGAACTGAAATACAGGCAGCTAGCGATATTAATAGTCTACGTGAAGAAAATTGCACCTATTGAAAAGAAATAATGAGTTGTAATAACGCTTGATCAGTGCTAACCAAGGCTGGTTCACAGTGTGTAAAACTTCTGAATGTCATTAGGAGTCATGCAGGTTTCCTACAAAAATCATCCTTTTTATATATTTTGGGTAGATTTGGATAGAATATTTTTCACTCTGTCAGTTCCTTTTGAGTTTTGTTTGCTTTAAAAATACTCTAAAACAGTCTAAAGAAATATTTCCTGAACTTGGCAGCTGCTGTGCAGAAGCTTGCCTTTTTCTGAAGGGCATTAGGAATTTTCACACGCTTGTTTTAAAAGGCGAAATGGAAGTAATACTCTGGTGCCTGGGGTGCAGATGCACAGCTCTGTTGCTGTAAAAATTGTTAAGCCAGTACAGTGAGTCCTGCTGTTACCTAATGAAACTTCACATGGAGGTTTTTATAAAATGACAACACTGTATTTGTTTTACTTCAGTGTGCCTTATATATTTTATTTTTAATATCAATGAGCATCACTATTTAAGGGATTTGGTTTCCTGAAGTCCAATTTTATGGGGTTTGTTNTGTGTTACTGAAATTGTGCTATAGTTCCAGAGGAAAAACATAAAGGGCATTTGCTGACATTAAAGCTCCCCTTGAAGAAAAAAAAGTTAGTATTTTTTTTCTGGTACACAGCAATTATGAACACCTTGACTTTAAAAAAAAAATACCTGTATAGATATGGGTATCGTGGAAGAGACTGTCGAGCCAATGTTTACCTCCTTCCTACGGGAGAAATTGTATATTTCATAGCATCAGTGGTGGTACTATTTAACTATGAGGAGAGAACTCAGCGACACTACTTGGGTCATACAGACTGCGTTAAATGGTTAGTATATAATATTTGCGTATAAGTATGTGTGTAATAATGCAGAAATGTATTTTTTTTTATTCTCTCCTACTGTACGTATGAGCTCATTAATGTCATCATAATTGTAGTTATTTTCTGTTTCATCAGTCCCAGTAGATCTCACTGTGGTAAACACGACACAAATGAACGGTGCTAGAATAGTCCATGCTAGCTTAGGGTTTCTGGCTTAAATGTAAAACAATGGGATATGTACACAATCTAAGAGTGCCAGATGAGAGAAAGGATCTTTGCATAAATTATTCTAAATAGATGTCCCAGAAATTAAAAATTGTTATCAGCCTAATTCTAAATCAGTGATTTACAGGCATTATGGCAAAGGTGTAGTCTTAAAGCAGAATTAGAAAACCAAATGGAAAACTGAGCAATAATTTTATCATTTTTTAATAGGTGCCCCATCCAAGTATTAAGACTGTCTGGGAAATCAGAAAGATGTTTGCAAAACAAAACAGAGAAGCAGGGAAATTGAAGCCAATGTCGTTGTGGGTACAAAGGCAGTTTCTGACTTTACGATGTTAGTCTGAAGAGTAGTGCACATGGTGAACATAAGCTCCCTGCTGTATCTGAATGGAGAAGAGTTGCCATCTAAACCTCTCTTCTCCTGGCTGTGCTTTGATAACTGTAATTGCTTCCTGTGGGAGGAACACTGTCAGTCTTGTGTTCTTCACTTTCATTAAAAAAACACACCAAATTGTAAACGTTTTTGGTGTCCGTCACTCTGACTTCTTCAGGCTCCCCCCTGTTCCCCCTTTCCTGTTTCAATGGCTTTCTTCACCTTTGTAATTTTTCAGAGAAAGCAAATAAGAAGGTCGGTCAAAAAATCACTAGGACTAAGAGGATATGTACTCTGAAATTGCACTATCTGTTTTTTCACATCAGCTTCAAAGCAGAATGTGATAAGCAAAAGCAGTTTTTTAATTACACTAGTAGTGCACCATACCAGAGAATTTCATTAGTACAGTTACATGAGTAACTCATATCAAGTGGCAGTAATCCCCGACTCCTGGGTGCACAAGCCCTCAGCCAACTTTTCAGCTCTTTTTTCCCCAGGTTCATGCTGTCTGTAGGTTTAGGCATAAAATATGCTGTAGTGCCCTAAATATGGCATATAACTACGTGTAGAAAGTTCATCATGAGACAATATATATTTCGTTACAGCGGACTCCCGATATAGTGCAAACCTTAGATTTGTCAGAGCACATGTGGAGGTGGCTCTTCTGGCACTCCTGGTTTTGTGCCAGCAGCTATCACAAGGCCTGATTGGCCCATTAGTACAATGTGTAATGAAGTAGTCTGATGAAAAACATTCAAGCTGTCTCATTAAAAGTGGGATTTAGGATCATAAGTGTCTTCATGGGCTTCTGTTGAGAAAGAAAAAAAAAAAAATTACAAAAAACCTCTCAGTTTTGAAGACCTGTGACAGCAAAAGCAAGTCATATTTCTGTCTGTCTTAGTCTTGCAGTTCATCCAGACAAAATTAGAATTGCAACAGGACAGTTAGCTGGAGTGGATAAAGATGGAAGGGTAAGTAATAGAGCTGTTGAGCAGTAGTATCTTGTTTTGAAAAATCAGGAAAAAGTGTTTTGATTTTTTTTTTTTTAATCTCATCATCACCTTCTGTTTGCAGTTTATTTTATGCGCTGCATTTACTGAGATATTTTGCTGTTTCTAAGGTAACAGCCTATATCTCTAGCAAAAGACAGTAACATCTAAGCACTCAGCCGTACATCAAAAAGAGCAGAAGCTCATAAAGTCCTTTATCTGTGACATAGGAAACTCAATTTTAATTCTGCAAGCAAATGTGAATCTTGTAATTGATTTATAAGGCCACCTCATTTCTGTCACATTTCTTTCAATAAGTCTCCTCCCAGAGGAGAACAAGTCCCCAGTTCTATGAGTCAGTGTACTCTTAAGGCTTCATGGAAGAGGAAACCAACTTTGAGAATGCATGGAAGGTGTGTCAAGCTTTCCTACAAACCTCCTTGTTTGAGAGCAAGTGCGTTTAAATGCTCTTGTCTGTTGCTGTTGGCAAACTCTGTCAGAATTTGAATAATTGGATTATCTTCATGAAGTTATAGACAGAGGGGAAAAAAAAAGACAGGTACTATAAGGTGTAGAAACATGTTAAATATAACCCTTATTCAGATGTTCAACTTAATTTCTTAGATTTTGTAAGAAATTGATGTGGGGTTTTTATATAGATATTGTCATGATTTCCACTGAACATTTGTTGAATCTTTTGTTAGGGCTGGTTGGTTTGTTTTTCCGTCAGTGGGATGATTTATTGTTACTTTCTATGGTGAATGCTGTCCTTAAGCCAACTTAATTCCCACTTTGTGATTGTTTCACGTTTATGAAGCTAAGCTGGTTTGGAATAGTACTTGTATGAAATATAACCATGGAGATTTTCATAGAGTGGTGGGTGATGGTTAGGGGACTTGGTGCACCAGGGTTGGGGGGGGGGTTTATTTTATTTTTTTCCTACTTTATGTATAAAAAAACCAAAGGTTTGATCATTATTTTCAGTTGTTGCATAAGATTGCTAGGTCTGGGGTCTGAAATGCAAGATGACTCTTCCATTATTTGTTCAATGACTTAAATTGGGCAAAGATTTATTTTCACAACTACCAAATGCCACCATGCTTAATTTCTTGCCTCAATGGCACCACTGCCATGTTTGTAGCCCAGACATAGGGAGCAAGATTGTCTTGACTCTCACCTTTTGAGCTTCAAGATACTATCCAGCGGCATTGTTATCACAGGTCATCCTGCATTTCGGTCTGCAGTTTGTAATTCAGGTAGCGTCTGCTTAACAAAACTTGACACCTGCATATGATGCTTTCACTGTTGATGACGCTGTTTGTCCCATTGCTTTTTCACGCAGCCTCTTCAGCCCCATGTTAGAGTATGGGACTCGGTGAGCCTGGTGACGCTGCAGGTTATCGGCCTCGGGACTTTTGAACGTGGAGTGGGGTGTTTGGATTTTTCAAAAGCGGTAAGATGGGTGCAATTGCTTGGTCTGTGAAATAATTTATCCAGTCCTATGTAAATGGGAAGGAAATCTCTGGAGATTTTTGTATGTGCTTGTCTAGCTGATCCATTTTGGTATTAAAAGTGTGTCAGTAAAGTTTATCTATACTTTATAAAACCAGCGGACAGTGAGCTAGCTGGAAAAACAGGAAATTGCACATGTAAAATTGTGGTAACAAACTAGCACAGTGAATAAACAGCAGGCAAGAAAAGCCTTACCTACAAATTGAAGTCTGTGCTGGGTTTGGTGGTTTGGTTTTGTTTGTGAGGGGCTTGGTTTTTTGTTTGGATGTTAAAAACAAGTTTGTTAGTGAGGTTCATGAAGACAAATTTTAGTGAACTCTTATAGAAAGGGTAACTTTTCTGCTTGCACAGCTGGAGTAGGTTTTTATCCAGCAACAGGAAATTTAAAAACCCCATTACCTTGTGCTATTTTTTCCCGAGGAACAATTTGTTCAATTTGTACCTCTACTTTTACATAGGAAAAAAAAAAATAGAAGTCTTGTTACTGGGCCCACAGAATTTATCAGAAAAATCAGTAGCAAATGGAGATGTGCTACTTGGCATTGATAAAGTTCTCATTTCAAAATTGGCAATGAGTTTATTTTTTGTAAAATATATGTATATTTTAATCTCTAAGCTGCCTTTGTATTTTCGCCAAAGCACTAAGACATATCAGACCTCCTGAAAACCCAGCACGAAAAATCAATACGTGTAAAAAATAAAAATGCGGAAAAAGAATGTCTGCTCTATTTTGCTAATAGAGGAGGAGATTTACAGGACAGCTGAGGTGGGAAGGGATGGCTGGAGATCACCTCATCCAACGTCCTGCTCCCAGCAGGCTCAGCCAGAGCAGCCTGCTCAGGGCTGTGGTCCAGCTGGGTTCTGAGTATCTCCAAGGACGGAGACTCAAAAATCTCGCTGGGTGACCCATTGAAAAGAAATGCTCACATATTGAAAGGTTGCTAAGTTAGTTATATCTAGGTTTTGTCTTTTAGTAAATAAAAGAATTTTTTCTTTTTTTTTTTTTTTTACAAATAAGTGGGTAGCATAAATAAAATAATGTGAGAGGAATACTGTTATTGCTGTCACTCTTAACAAATCAATAAAACTTTTAAACTCTGATACATTTTCTTTTTCCAAAGTGAATAAATACGTGTTCCATCATTTTAAAAACCAACCAAACAAACAAACCACTTAGGTATTTTTGAGGACTAGATTTTAGTTTTTATTAGTTCCTTTTGCAGCTGAAACTGATTTTGATACCTTATTATAGTCTCATATGATTCCTCACTGGACTGAAGCCGTGAATGTGCAGTATCTAGAACTGTGTTTTTACGACATAATTCCATTAACCCACGCAAGAGCTGTGTATATTGCCAGTGCTGTCTTCAGGGTGTCTTTCCACTTAATAACTGACATGTATATTTGCATGATACTGCTCATAATAGTATTAGTATTTGGCAATAAAAATTTCAGCCAGCTCTATTTTCATAATTTTTTAGAGAATGTGGTGGAACTGCAAGAATCAACTTTAAAATAAATAAGGCCTCTTCCAAATCTTTCTACACATGTCCTTGAAACAACTGGTTTGTGAAAGTATATGTTGCTGTGAATAAGTTTGGTTTTGTTCTAAGATTTTCTGTCTGCTCTTTTAATTCTGTTTAGCCATATTTACCATTTTGTTGTAAAATTGTTCAAAGTAAGCCGTTTCAGTTATTTAATACCATAGATGCCAGTCTTTCTGCTCTGTAAGCATCATTTTATTCAGAAAGTGTTGCCTTTGCTGCAGTTTTACCAACTACATGATGAAACTGCTGGTACTTAATGCTCCATGAGGAAAAAAATGAGATGTGCTTACAAAATTTGATAATGTAAAGTTGTGTGTACGTGATGGTGACATTTAAGAAAAAACACAAGTGGAGCTGTGTGTCTGTCCTCTGAGACCTGAGGAAAACAAAAATATTTGCAGAATAGAAAGACCGAGAAACCTCTTTGCTACTAGCATGATATTGCAAACAAGAAAGCAAAAAAAAGACAACAACAAAAACAAACTAAAAAAGAAAGATACTTTTAAAGCTTTCCTAGAATATTATTTGAAGCATGGTCATTTTTTGTGAGATTATGCAAAAATCTATGTCTTTAAGAGAAAATACCAGGTATATCGATCTTATAATTACTTTAAAAGGACTTGCTTAATTTATATTTGTACCTTTGTGTTTTTTTAAAATACTACTGCCCTGCCCTGTTTCTAAATGGGGTATGATAGTACTTTGTCAGCACTTAATGTTTTTTCTTTTTCCTTTAGGATTCTGGTACTCATTTGTGTGTAATTGATGATTCTAATGAGCACATGCTCACTGTGTGGGATTGGCAGAGGAAATCAAAAATAGCAGAAATAAAGGTAATTATTGCACAAATTAATATTCTGAAATACAAGTTTTTTTATTCCCATAAATATAACAGTTTGTGAGACACATATTTGGTCTTACTTGGAAACTGCAACTGTGTAATACTGCTAGCTTCTGTAAGGGCACAAAAAAAATGTATTCCTATCTTGTATATTGGAAGGGGTTTGAATATTGGAGTGCTTATAATTACATTTTACTCATCCCTAAGAGCCAATCCAAATAAAGCAATTCTCTAATATTTTCCTAATTTTAAAAAAATAAATTCTGGGAACTTTAAGAAACTTTAAGATTCAGTCTGTAGTAGTTTATTTAAAAAAAATACTTTTAGACATTCCTTATTTTCATTATTGTCTGAATTGAGTTCCAGACATTGATTCTTGGTACATGTGTCTCTTCAAGTCCATTACTACTTTTGTAGATTGCAATCTTGTTTGCTTTCCTGTTTCTTTCCTAATCTTCTAAATTTCTGATCAATGAGACACGTTCAGAGGTGTTGCACCCAATGTTCGTGTAAAGTTGATTCCATTGGAAACACCCAATCCAATAATAACTTGCTATTGAAGTCCATATTTTGAGACACCTTGCTTTGCATTGTACAATATCAAGCAAGGAGATATTACATGGATGTGGAACTAAGTGTTTTTTATTTTTTTTAAATGTGTTAGCAAGTGGAATACTCTACAAGCATATATGTCATATGATTACAAACTTGCAGTTTCAGATAACAAAATCAGGTTGGTTTGACCCATTTTCTTTAAATTATGTTGACCAATACTAATTATATTCTATTCTGTAAGTTTTAATGTAATTCTATGTCAGTATTTTCATTTCCTTGTTGATATTTAATGTGAAGCTATTTGGCATATGCTTTGTATTTCCCATTTTATTGACATTATGTTTTGACTATTTTCACTCTCCAGGAAGTTCCTTGGTGTTTCAGACTAAAAACCATTTGGCAGGGACAGCTTGTCCTTCAGTAGTCACTCAAGTTTAGGACTTGATCCTGCAGTATCTTAAGCACCTTCCACAATAGGTGGTGTGAGCAGAGTTTCATCCCTTGAGCTAGGGTGCAAAACAGAAGCCTTTTCTCAGCTGAACTCCATTAAATTTTTCAGTCCTTAGTTTCCATACAGTTTGTGGATATAGCAGATCCGCTCATGTGGAGGGAACTGTGTGTGAGAAGCATAATTCAATAAATATGGCCATCAACAAAAAATGAAACTTAAGAAGGTTGTTTTCCTAAAGTGAGCCAAAAATGGTGAGGTGGGAAAGGGTATTCCCACTGGTGCTGATTCGGCAGCACTTCTGTGTATACTCCTCTAAAGCATGGGCTTAAATCCCATAGAAGTAAATGCACTGATGCGTTTACTTCAGTTGTAGAGTCACTGCCTCCAGGAGACTGTCTTCAAAGACAGTTTGGTTGAATATACATTAGAAGTTAGATAAATGACCGGTCAGTTTGTTATGTTTGTAAAATCTATTGGTAAAGGGCGAAATACTCACTGAGGTGTTCGTAATTCAGTAACAGTATGTGCAGCCAGTAAAAATACAAAGTTAGGACTCTGTTTCAGAGATATGAGTTATGCAGGTTTCTTTTTTTCTTCTTCGTGAGGAGGAAAGGAGAGGAAGAAAGAACCCAAAGGAATTTTTACAGAATTTCAGAAAGAGAATGATGAATATAATCCTATTATGTTACCATTGTCTCAGTTGCCTCTGTCACAGCTTTGTTATCCAGAATAGCAAACTGGTCTGTGTAGAAACTAAGGATTTTCAACCCAAAAAAGTGTCTTTTACACATCATTCACTTTCTGTGGCAGAAGTCTTAGCTATTCTAGAGGTTAGCAGCTTTTGTGATTTAAAAAGTGAATGTAAAACCCTGACTTCATTAGAGAAGTTTTATAAAGATCTCTTATGAATGTAAAAAATCAATAGATATAAAATGATATGTGCTGTCATTCAGACAGTTGATTTAGCACAGAACACTGACAGATTCTTTCAAGCATAGATTGAGCTGTCTAGTTCATATCTCTGTTCTGAAACTTGGGATTTTACATGTGTTTCTAGTAGTTAATGTCACATCTGAATAAATATTATTTCTGTTATTATTTCAGACTACGAATGAAGTTGTTCTTGCTGTAGAATTCCATCCAACTGATGCAAATACCATAATAACATGTGGCAAATCTCATATATTTTTCTGGACCTGGAGTGGCAATTCATTATCAAGGAAGCAAGGGATATTTGGGGTAAGAATATCTTGATATCAGGTCAGTTTTAAATCAATGGAATGATCTGCTCATGCTTTCTGTAAACTTGCTCTGTTGTTACCATGTACTGTTTGAGCAGAGAGGTAAACAAAAAAGGTTAAATTCAGCTTACATGTATGCAGGGCATATGGGTGTGGATACATTATGCTAATTACGTAAAGAGTACAAGTAATTATCCCGTTCTTCTGCTTATTTTGTTTCAGAAATATGAAAAACCCAAATTTGTTCAGTGTTTGGCTTTTTTGGGAAATGGTGATGTGCTCACTGGAGACTCAGGTGGGATAATACTTATATGGAGCAAAACTACTGTAGAATCTACTCCAGGAAAAGGACCTAAAGGTAGGTAGGATACATTCACAGTTAATCGCAGATTTTGTATAGTCTGTAGAAGACAAACTTAAAGGATTGCATTAGAAAAGGAATAAGGAAACAGGCCTGATTAAGGGTGTACACTTCCTATTATGAACAGATGGTACTAAACTCCTTCAAGTCTCATGAATTTGCTGACTTAAGACCAATGAAGAGTTTCTCAATAATTAATCAGACTGTGCCCAAAATGAATGAAAACTACTTTATCTAAATGTTTTGCATTTAAAAAAATGTGCAGTTAATCAGTTTTCTTTTCATCCTGAGATTTGAAAAAGGCTGTAGGATACGTTTGAGGATTCTGCAGGCTGCCTTTGCCTTTTAAGGCTTATATTGTACCATGCTTAGTCTCAGAGGAATACCGTTAAGTGTTGAAGCTGATGTTAATAGGACTTTTACATGAAGGATAAATATAATGCATAGTTGTACCAGTTACGCAANGCTGTAAAATATACTTTAAAACACATCCTACTTGAAATTTGGGTTAAACTTACTCTTTAGGACAAAGCTTTTGTAAAAAAGGAAGGAAAATTATTTGTTACCCAACATATGCAGACCTGGCACAGTTGAGCCCTAAGGTAACTTATAAATTCAAGGATAATTTATTTTACTTGGCAGCTATTTCAAACACTCTGATTTAAATTGGTATGCCAGGAAAACATTCATGTAAAAAGTAAATTTTTAATGGTAAGTCTGTTTTTCTAGGTAAATGTTTTTTCTTGTCTTTCAAGCTAACTGCAGTGGAAAAGTAATTTAACAAATTATCTGATGTTTAATTTTGAAGTTCTTGTGCAAAAATAACCTTTTCCCAGTATAATCTTAAAAGATATAAAATAGAACATTTATTTACATTGGCTTAATTAAATATGGGTTCTTTTAGTTGGTTTATCACATTAGATTGGTCACAGGACTTGATCTCAAACTCTTTTTCACAGTGTGAGAGTGTGCTGACTTGAACTGACTTGAGCCATAGGCAGAGTCAGCAAAGTTAAGCTGGTATTTATTTGCATGGTGGTTTAGGCTTCTTCTGTGATTGCTATTTGAAAATAGCAAGTCTCAAAGCACCAGAATCTTGATTTTTTTTAAAATATACTTTCCTACAGCAGTTCTTTTGACATGAAGACTGAAGTAGGATGCAAAAGGCTTCCTTTGCTACCTTTGTTGTTTAATTTTCTCATCTCTCGCTCATTCTTCCTAGTGTTTTCCTTTGGGTAGACTGCTATATTGATAGATGCCAAATGCTGGTTATACTGTTTTTAAGTGAGGCAACATCCAGCATTAGATATTAGGTTCATGCATCCTGGAAACTTTGCTATAAATAATTTGCTTTTTATTCCCATAAGACTATAGACAAAAAGCCTTTGAGTTTCTTCATTAGAAAAGAATTAAAGTTATTTTATTAAAAGAAACTCAAAGACTTTTTGTCTAGCAAGCAGTGACTTGCTAAATATTTATTGACTCTAAAGGACAATTTCTCTTGCATCTGGAAAAACTGTGTTCCCTTGGATGGCAGAGAAATGAAAGCATTTTGCAAATGCCTTCACAAATTGTAGGACAATCAATCTCAAAAAAGTTTCTGTTCAGAAAGGCAGGTCCTTTGTTTTATCTTTTTATCCTGTAAGAAAACACTACCACCTTGTGTTTGCAATACTAATGCAATACTAATAGCCTGACAGTCCAAATGTAATTATTTATTTTACACTGTTACTTTATTCTTCTGCCAAAAGGCATGGCTTCTTGTAAACCCCAAGTGAAAAAATGAGTAATGTTCTTTATTTTCTTTTTGTGCATGTAGGAGTATATCAGATAAGCAGACAAATCAAAGCTCATGATGGCAGTGTGTTCACACTCTGTCAAATGAGGAATGGGATGCTGCTAACTGGAGGTGGGAAAGACCGAAAGATCATCCTGTGGGATCATGATTTGAATCCCGAAAGGGAAATTGAGGTAAGAAAGCAAAAGTGACAAGGGAAATTGCCTTGAGCAAGGTATTGACTAGCAAGACAGAGCCCTCCCCACCCTTTGGAGAATCAGTAGTTAGGATGATAGAGTATCTTCTGGTTGCTGTCTTTTTAAGTGGATGACAACGTTTTATTATAAAAGTGTTTAAATTTTCAGCCTCTAAATGAGCCTATATGAGGTTTCAGTTCTTCTCTGTTTTAAGTTGAACAGAAATTTTAAGGTTTTTCTTTCCTCCAAGCCCTTCCTTAGTTTCTTTTATTCATTGCTTTTTTGAAGATATTCTTCAGTATTGCCTGTGTTTTTAAGTTTGCCTATCTGGAGAAAGACAGTGTTACCAGGATTTGAGTGTTTTAATAGAATTTTTGACATAAGGCAAACAATTGGTAGGATACATACGGGCATTCTGTAAGAATTAATGATTAATAAGCTATGTTGAGGAACTTCTTTTAACTTTATCCTAAAACAGGTGTTTAGTGAATATGTGTGTCTTTGTGATTGGCTATATGGCAACGCTAGGTAAATGGGGATGAACTGGGAAAAAATTGTACATTATGGATTTTAAAATACTTTTTTTTTCCCCCTGACAATAAGATGACCTCTTGAAATAATGTATTGTTCTTAAAAAGTTGTTCTGATGATGGTTTATTCCACTTACCTAGTGTCCATTTATAGCAGCATTTTTTCCTTAACATGTGTGTTTAGTTCCATCTAGAGTTTGTTATTACCTCGAATCTAATATTGACCTTTAGAAAACGTGGCTGAGAGTAAGCAAGCATTGACTACCATATACAACTCTTAGGCTTAAGTAACACACTCTATTCATATCATTGTCTCTTGTTTTCCTTTCGTTAATAATGTTACGTTAAAGCTCATTTTTTATGTTGAGAAATATTACCAGAACCCTGACAGACAACTTTCTGAATGATTGCAATGATTTTCTATCTTGTGTGGCTAATATTAAAGTTAGTCTATTTTCTAAAGATAAATAATTTAGAAAACCAAACAAATGCACACTGTAAAATAAAACAGTGTATTAAAATTCAAGCATGCAATAAACTCAGTAAAATTCAGAGTCATTGCTGACATAAAGCATAGGAACATTTTCTTAAGGCTAATCAGGAAGCATTAAGAAAATCGGGAAGCATTTACTGTGTGCTACAAGATTTTTCTGACTTTTCACAATGTGTTTTGAAAAGTGAACAGTAATTATGTATTATTCCTGTTCTTATAAGATGAGTTGTAAGCTTGTGGAGTGCATTTGTTTGGTGATTTTGACACTTAAAAATCCATGTAATTTAATTTGTAATTTTTTCTACTGAGACATTAAAATGGCATAATTGTGGTTGTTTTGGAGTGAGCTCATCTTGTATGCCTGTACTGAACAAACAAATGAGGTAGGTTTCAGGTCAAGTCCTGATCTAGTGTATACATGACTAGGTTGTTTGTTTTTACTGGGAGAACTGCAGTTCTGGTACTGTCATTGTGCTCTATTTGTGGTCTTCAAAAATAAGTGCCTGTCAAAATGCATGATGTGGTTTTACAGATGTTTCTTTTCCTAGGTTCCTGACCAGTATGGAACGATCAGAGCAGTAGCGGAAGGAAAAGCAGATCAATTTTTAGTGGGTACTTCACGAAACTTTGTTTTGCGGGGAACATTTAATGATGGTTTCCTAGTAGAGGTACAGGTAAGCACAACTTCTTTTTGTTTTTTTTTTGTTTTGTTTTGTTTTTAAACTATAACCCAAAAATGTAAAGGCTTTCCCTGCTGGTGTGTTATTTTAAGAGAGTCTTTACTTTATTCATTGTTAAATCATATGTTTCTTCTTTCCAGGGACATACAGATGAACTCTGGGGACTGGCATCACATCCTTTCAAAGACTTATTTTTAACATGTGCCCAAGATAGGCAAGTTTGTATGTGGAATTCTGTGGACCACACACTGGAATGGACCAGGCTGCTAGATGTATGTCAACCCTTTAATGTTAAATACAAAGCTGGAAAATAGGAAAAAGCATTAGTTTTCTGCAACACCCTTGTCCTATCTGATTGCAAGAGAAGCAAAAATCCTGTAGTTATGGCTTTAAAAACAGCTATTTGGAAGCTTTGATAAACTTAACCAGGCTCATCAGACATTGTATAGATTGGAATGTGGTTACTATTGTCTGATGCCATTCTGACAATCCAAGTTGAATAAAACTTAGTCCTTCGTTCTTGTTACAGTTTAACTTTTTTTCCCAATTATTCAAACAATCTGAAGAGGATATCATACAGTTGTGCAAGGTTTGGCTTTAGATGTCTCTCTTTACTGTTATTGTTTACTTCATATTTTGGCTAGTTCTGTTCTAATACCCAAGCAAACGTATCTTTTTACACAGAAATTTAGGCTTTTTACTTTCAAGAAGGTCGTGTAGTGCATGTCACTGATACATTAAAAGAAAATCTGTCTGAGGATTATAAGCATGCTGCTAACCGATTGGTTTTCCCTGTGTCAGTTCACCTCAGACTTTTAGGGTAGCTTTGGTGTAAGGAGAGGTTTTTGGCTGTAAGCAAGCAGATGGGTGAATGATGTGTCTGTGCCTCTCCATTCAGGAACCAGGGCACTGTGCTGACTTCCATCCCAGTGGAGCAGTGGTCGCGATAGGAACGCACTCGGGCAGGTAAACACCTTTCGACTAAGTTGTGATTGAAAGTTTAAAGCAGACAATTTGATTCCACACATCTTATATATTGGAATTAATTTGCTTTTTCTTTTTGGTTGAGGTTAAGTAGCCTAAAAAGCTTGGGAAAAGGGGACAGATCTTTCTTACATAGGTTAGATGAAGACAGAAGGATTATTTGACTGTTGTTAGGATGTTTTGGTTTTTTAACTACTCTTTCATGAAAGCCCAGATCTGGATTTTTTTTTTTTCCCCCCAAACTTTTTTTTTTTGCAGGGTTTTCGTTGTGCAATCCTTACTGGGTTTACGAAGTATCGTGTATTTTAATATTGTGTAGGTATGTTACGTTAGTTTATAAGACAGGCACAGTACAGATCTTTCTCTTTCCCAAATCAAACACACTTGCAACCTTTTAAATTGATGTGGAGAGGCAAGTGAACAGGCTAGGATTTTGATTTTTGTGTAAGACAAAGTTCAATATGACACATTGCTGCAATGAAGTGCTGTTGAGCTGTTCATATTCTTCCTGAAATCATTGCGTATTTGAAAGCTGTCAAGACACAAGCTGAATCTTTTAACTCGGGCTTCTTTCAGTGGTTGAAAAAATCTGTTTTAATTCATAGTCAAACTCTGGCTTGATATCATCTCCCAAGAAAGGAGTCTCGTGCAATGGATTTTTAGCAAGTACCAATTAAAAGAAAAAACAGAATATTCATAGCATTAGAAAGGTGAGAGGAGCAGATATTAAATCTACTAGCATTTTTATTCTGTTTTTCAGTTATACCTCATGGTTGACAACTTGATGATAAAATAATGCATAGTGCATGTAAGAAAATGGGTTGGGTTTTTTTTGCATTTAATTTGCCCCCTAGAAATTATACCTAACCTTATGCCTAAAAACCGTTTAAAGTTTGGTTTTTAGAAACTGATGAGCATGTGCAACACCCTTAAACTTTCCTGAAAAAACGAAGTGTTAAATGCTTTTTAAGGAGTTTCGTTGTCCAGCTTAGTTTAGTGCAGTCTGCACTAAATTCATTAGGTATAACGTCAGGCTAGGAATCCTAGTTTACCTTCCTAATAAAAATCTTGCTGAGCTCTTATATATTTGGTTTCCACATTGTACCTTTCCATTTTTTCATGTCTCTCTAATTACAGCATTAAATTGAACAAGTGTTTCTACCTTCATTAAACAGAACAAGAGATACTGGCCTAATAGTTCTTGAAACAGGGAAAAGGGAAAAGAAGGTCAGACTACATTTCTTGAGAGTCATTAGATGTTTTTGAAATTACATCAAAGCACAATGAAGGCATATTGAGTGGCTGAAGCGTTCAGTCTTGTGTTTGCTTTTGACTTTTTTTTTTCCTCCCAGAGAGTTTTAACATTACTTTTTCAGTTTAGCACTTTTCAGTTTAAATTCATATTTTTTAATTACTTGAGGCAACCCGTTTATACTGTGTTGGATAAATTTATGATGATGGCCTTGGTTTTTTGTTTTGGGTTTGGTTTTTTTTGGGGGGTGGTTTTTTTTGTTTTTTACCCTGTTCTTGGAACTGAGCAGTTATATTTGCACCATTATAGTTTACTGCATTCTGAAATTGCATGATTCAATGATAGGTTTGAGATATACAAACGAAACTGAATTGAAATGAGACCTGGTAAGTGTACAAGTGTATGAGAAATCAATGAAGTTGTGAATCAAGATAAACAGAACAGTTCTAAATTTACTGCCTAACCAGCGGCATCATGTGGTGCTTTCTGCGCCAGATAATCCAGTCCAAGGGAGTTATTTCCCAAGGAATGAGGGTTGCATGATGTATCTCGATTAACGTATGAGAGAAAATAGTCTCAGGCTCTTAACAGGTTATTAAATAACTTCCTTGATTCACTCACTTGATTCAATAAACCTTGGATGTGTCTGTCTATTGTCATTCTAGTGCTGCTCTGCTTCCAGTACGGAGGTCAGTAAGACAGGGGTAGGGAATGGAGCATGAAGAAAATTGGGTTTGACGGTTAAAATTGTGACATCTGAAGAAAACTGAATTTTCTACCTCTCCTCCCATTCTTGTCTGTTGTTTCACAGTGGTGTGTTTCTATCAGGCCAACACATCATGGGTTTGGTGTGCTTTTCTCATACCACTTGCCATGATGAGTATTTCGGTATCATTTCCCTTTTTGGGCTGTCTGCAAACGGTCTGCTGCAGGTTTTGTTAACCACTTCTTTAAATACCTTCTGTGTGCCTGATCATCAATTGTCTGGGATTAAGCCTGGTTTGGAGAGAACTAATACTTTTTGTGGTTCCTGGAAATGCACAGCTGAAAAACTAAAAGGGCTGGCAATCAGAAATCCTACCAGAAAAGTGGGTTTTTCAAGGCACTATGCAGATCCTTTTGCCATGCTGCCAGTGGTATTATTTGCAGGGAAGTAGACCTTTCTGTGACTAATCATGTAGAATATCTTGAGTGCCGTGCACTGCAGAAAAAAGACTAATGAGACTCTCACAAAAATACTAACATTGTTAAGAAAACTGAGGGCTGGAGGACAAGACCAGTGTAAGCCAGAGCCACAAGGAGGTAAATCAGTCAATAGAGCTATTGAGATTTATACCAGTTCAGCATCTGTTGTGGTGTTAAGATGAAGAAACCTAAATATCCCAGGGAACCAGTCTTGTAAGATGGGTTGGTTTGTTCACTCTGATTAATGTCTTGCAGGTTCAACATTCAGTATTAACTAAACGCGGGAATTGCAAGTGTAAGTGCAAAAATATATTACTACTTTGGAATACTGTTCCCCTGGTGATTTCATCAGGAAAATTCTGTGTCCACAGATGTGAATTATCAGTAATAAATGTCTGTCATGGGTCAGAATTTGTTTTCCAAAAGAGAGTAGTTTAAGGGGGTTTGTTTCTAAAATCATATATTTTTCAGATAGGTTATTAGTGCTTTTTTAAAGCAAAGGAATGGGAAGACAACAAATGGATGAAAATGGCAAAAGTTCTGTCTTGTTTACATGAACTCACAAACAAGTTAAGCATGTTATCTTCAGTAACAATTGGGAGAAAATCAGTAAAAACCAGAAAAAGCAAAAGAGCTGCTATCTTACAGCTGGGATACCATTCATCCATTTATTTCATACGATCCACGGATCGGAAGTTCACCTGGCAGCAAAGCTTTGCATTTCACAGCCCGGTAGGACTTTTTCAGGGTCAGCTGCCATTTGCATGTTGCATACCTTCGTGTGGGAAGGAAGATCCTCTCCCAAAGCACAGTCTCAAGGTGGACCCCAGCTGTTTGCAAGAAGGGCCTCTGTGGGGCATGCCGATGAACTGCTGCAGCCACTAGTCTGGAGACACATTTCATGGAGACAGGCTTTCTTGCTGGCAGTTGCAATGTTTGCCACGGCATTGGGAGAGTTTGGAAGACTGAAGAAAGCATGTCTGATTACAGCTTGTGGAAGCATCAAGAAACAGCTGAACTAGATGTGACCAATGCTTCCTTTCTTAAATTAATATCAAAATTGTCATGGTGCACTGACTGTTTCCTCAGTCAGCTGAGATTGATGCTAATATCTCTTGTTCAGAAAAAATTTTGAAGAAGGACTGGTGTCACAAAATGTTGTCTCCTAATGCCAAATGAAGTTCACTGTGCACTGTTAAGAGCAGCAGAAGTTTTGCATTGTGTTTGATACCACACAATACTGCCTCTGTGCTTTCAGTAAAATAGGGGGGTTTTGCATGTTTTTCTGGTTGCATTTTAGGCTTTGGGTATTTTTCATTTTACATAATACTAACTGGAGGATTACCTGGTTCAGGTAACAGCCTTAAAGGACCAACCTAAAGAGCCAGTCGCAGTGCCAGCATCAAGAGGCATGTCTCTGCTGCAGCAGCCTCCCTGCCCTGCCCTGATTGTGTATTTTGGGACACAGAGAGCTCGTCCCTCCCCTTGGCTGTCTGGCAGAAGCACTGTGCAGCATGGTCACCTGCAGGAGGGCATGGGAGGGGGGCACCCATCCATTTTGTGGAGGAAGTCTGCTTTTGGTTGTTACTGTGCTGATAACCAGTTTTTATATCCAGGCACCACAATTATGCTGCTCAAAATAAACAAACAGGCATCATGCTGTGTCATCTTGCTAGATAAATAGATTTTACAGTATATAGTGCCTGAGTTTTCTGGTAAAGCAAAAGGTCTTCCGATCTCCTGTTTTGCTGTGTGTGCACAAGAGGTGTGTTGCTGACTTGGGCTGAAGCAGTGAGGAGCCTCCACCCTGTGCTGGATTCAGGAAAATACAAATAAGAATGAGACAGTGAGGCATTGGCTTTCAGACCAGCTTCTCGTGTTGCTTGAAAACTAGATGACTTCAACTCAGTGGTGCCTCCATGTGTGTTCTTCACAATTCTGTTGTTGTCCCATCAGGATGTACTTTTAGAGCAGTTTTGCTGTCATGATGGAGTGATTGTTTTTCTTTCTATGGTGGCAAAATGGCATAGGTACCTTCTCTCTGTCCCCTTGTTTTTTTTCTTTGATATGCTCACCCCATCAGGGTTATCAGCCAGGTAACATTTTAGTGAAGCATTTGGCAGGGCCAAAGGGGGTGTAGTTTGAACTAAATAGCAAAATAGCAACTTGTAACTCCTCATGCGTTCAGAGAACCTTCAAAGCTTCAGTGTGTAGATTGGAAGAAATCGGAAGTCCACTTTCAGCAGAGGATGACAGCAGAGAAACTCTGAACGTGGTTTCTACTGCTGTCCAATGCAAACATGGTAGCTGTTTTTCACTGGTTCCATCTGTCTTGCACACAGATTATTCAGCAGTCTGTGTCATGCAGGGCTGAGGGTTTTTTATGTGTATGTCGTTTAATTTCTTTCATGTGGTTCTCTAACCACAGGCTGGTTTTAAGCTGTTGGGACCGGGCCACTTTCCAGATACCTAAGTGCCGGACACTGGATCAGTGTGAGCTGGAATCTCATCTCCATCCATAGAAAGCAGTGATGTGTGCTGTTCTTCCTGGAGTTTATTTTAGCTTATATAAGTTTGTTTTGGAATAGAGGGTCCTAGCTTTTGCAGTGTGTTTGTTCCACTGAGTTTACTGTTGGGTATCTGCGTAAGACAGCAGGTGGAGTTGCCTTACTCATTTCCACAGTGCGTGAACTCGCCGTTTGCCGCTCAGGATGGAAACCTGGCCATAGCATACGCACATGGTTGTGAGATCAGAAGTTCAGAGCAAAGAAATTAAATTCTGAGTACAGCTTTAATGTGTTTAGCCATGTTGAGTCTTATGTTTTCATGGTAAACATGTATGTGTGTGTGTATATATATGTTTTTATTACATTTTCGTTGTCTTTGTTTTGCTAATGTTTGCTGTATTTAAGAGTTAGATGGGCTTCGGAACTGTTGCAAAATGCTCGGGTTCTGCTGATCTTGCCCGCCTTGCTGTCAGTGGCCATTTTGGTGTATGGGCCACTGAGTTTTTGTAAGCGTCTCTGAGCTTTTTACATGTGCCTTGTAACTAATACTGTAGGTTAAAAGTTATTGTTAAATAATTAAAAAAATGCAGTTAATTACCTTAATTATAAATCATCCAAGCAGGAAATAAAAAAAAAAAAAATGCTAGGTTATGAACCATCCCATTTCAGTAAATGGTTATTCCTTCTTACTTTGATAAAATTACTCATACAAATGGAAAGGACTGAGGGGAAAATACCAAATTAGAATATACTTTGTGTTTAAAGTGAGTTTTCCACTCTCTCCTACTACTTCTATTTTTATTTTTTTTAACTTTGCTTCATACAAATTGAAAGATCAGTTTTTATATCAAAGCTGTTCTTCAAAATGGGGAAGTAGTAGTAGATTAAAATTCATCTGTAGCCTTAAGGCTTCAGGATGATAAGGTGCAGTCATATCAGCTATCCGGTGGCATGTTTATCATCCAGTAGACATTTTGGTGATTACTACAGTGTTCAAGGGAGGGGGGAAAAACTGGGCTGTATTTAGAATCTTTGATATATTATTCACTGAAATTTCTATTGCTTTGTGAACCAGAAAAGCGTTCCATTAAAAACAGATGTTCGCTGTGCTGCCCTTGAGGGGCTAGCATGGGAAGATGAAGGCAGGCAAAGATTATTGCTCTTTTGCTTGCTTTTTTTGTTTAGTGGGAGTGATACTCATTGGAATTCTCTTCTCTCTAGGTGGTTTGTTTTGGATGCGGAAACGAGGGATCTGGTTTCAATACACACTGATGGCAATGAACAGCTCTCAGTGATGCGCTACTCAGTAGGTAGGCAGACTTGTACATTCAGAATAATTGCTGATAAATGAGATGTCTGTTCTGTTAGATGGTGTTAAACTACTCCCCAGTCACTAGAAAAGGCAAAGCTTTGAAAATAATCGTTTAAGATGCTTAATATGTAACTGAGTACTTGGTTACAGATTTGCTCGTGTCTGTTAAATCTTGGAGTTTTGTAACTGCAAATACTACAGTCGCCTTTCCCAGGCTTTCCTTCACATTGAACTGTGCTGTTATAATAAATGTTAGCTTTGCTCCCAGAAAAATTAAAACTTCTCAACTAAATAGTTGACAGGTTAACAGGAAAGTCTGTAAAAAGCTTAGTAGTTCAGTGATATTTTAATGTACTACTTGTTTAATTTTCAAGTTTATTAATACAAAACCATAAAACTAAGCTCAAGTCTGTCTGAAATTTAGAGCTGTTTGTAAAGTATTTGCTATGGGATTACGTGGAGTCCAAGCCAGTATTGAGTCTCCTGTTCAGATGTGACATGACAGATCATCGGAGGCTGATGTTAAAATCCAGTTAAAACTGGATTGGAAAACACTCTCCTAAATCTGTTTCTTGTTTGCTTTTGGATAACATGCCATGTCAGTGGGCAAAACATTCCTCTGCTGCTGCCACATCTGCCAAGCGCAACAATTATTTTAAAGCAGTAATCTTCATTGGCATTAAAGGTGTTTGATCGTGATTCAAGGCAACTCTTGTCCACGCACTTTTTTTCTAAATGGAGACAACACAGGTTAGAAAACTGCATATAATGTTTGAGTGCTCCACTTCTTCTTTAGACATTATTTAGCGCTGATTTATATGAAGTCCCCCCTCCAAAGCTAAGCTAACTATAGAGTAAATACAGTTCTGCATTTTTTGTGATGCAGAAAACTCAAGCCTGCCTGCTGTTGACGATTTCCAGAAATCCAGTGCAATCTAAGGATTTATACCCTGTCCATTGGACACTTACTTAAAAAAAGCAGAAGTGAAAGAACTTGCCCAAAAACCATACCCACGAAGTAAACAGATACTGACTGAAAAACAACATAATATAAACAGTTATGTGTCCTTAAATACAGTTCGTAAGCAGTAGTTTAATTGAGACTATTGTCTTAGTGATAAATCTGAAATCATTAAAATTTGGAAAACAAACTTTCTTTTAATTTATATAAAATATTTTGTGTTGTAGATGGCACCTTACTTGCAGTTGGATCCCATGACAACTTTATTTACCTCTACGTAGTAACAGAAAATGGAAGAAAGTATAGCAGATATGGAAAATGCACTGTAAGTTTTGGAGCAAATACAATCAGCACTTCTTGCATTTTGATGTTATGCATACACTAAGATGTTAAGCAGTGGAACTCTTTCTGGGTTGGTGCTTTTCTGTTTTTAGTTTTGGTTATAGATTGGGGGGGAGGTGTTCAGCATTTGATTGATTTTAAACTTCAGTCTGATGGGTACTGCAACCATTAGTGTTAGGTGAACACTTTTGTATCAAATATGACTAATTTCTCAGACTATGGACTTTTTCTTTGAAATGGGAAATTAGCAGTAAGATGGAGAAATGCCTTGTACCTATATGCTGAAACTCTTTCGGGAAAAATATTACGCTTATTTGGGGGTATTTTTCCCCTGTTGGTAAAGTACTCCTTGGACCAACATAACATTAGATGGTGGAATTTCATTAGAATATGTAATTTTGGAGGTTGCAAAAATGCACTATTTTCAGCTGTAATTGTTAGTACAAAATTTGGAATTGGGGGATACGTTAACAATAAATTTCTGGCACAGGGTAAATAAATGTGAGTGTAGCACAAATAGTGGGGTTTATATTAGTCCTTACACTTACATGAGGTTGTTCCAGTGCTAAAAAGACATACTTTTTTTTTCCTTAAGTGTTTAGTTATCTAACATTCTGGCCTTAAGTTCAGCTATCTCTTTAGGTTAGTGGGAATATTTACATAAAGAACATCTGAACCGTAATGGGATTTGCAAATGATATCATAAGAATAGGTTCACCTTTGACATGTGAAATGTTGTTTTTAAGGAATGCATCCCCTGCTCAAAGCATTTTTCATATGTTTGTCACCAATTGCATTTCTTTAGTTTTAAAAATAAGATAACTTCTCAAGCTGCTTTGTTAATTTGAAAATGGGAGGTAAGGGACTATAAGGGTAAATTGTGGGGTTTGTTTATTTATTTATGTCTAAGATTTTTTTTTTTTAATCATTAGTAGTAGTAGTATTTTTCTACAACCTTTGATGCAGGACTTGCAGTGCAAACTGTTAGCTAGAGAGAAACAAAGAGGCATTAGCCAGTCCTTTAGTGCCATGTATGGTGTCTTTGAGAGATTTCTACCCATCATTTGGCTGAGGATGCCCTGCGCTGCTAGAGCATGGGGGTCTAGAGCAGCCTGGGTCCAGCTGCTGCTGGGGGCATGGAGCTGCCAGGGTGGTCAGCAGCGGTGGGTTTGCTCTGTCCCTGTGGTGTGCAGGCTGGCAGGGAGGGCTTGGTGCTAGCATGGGATGCAGCTGGGAGGGAAGGCTGTTGGGTGTGCTGGAGACCCCTTGATGGCAGGGTTGTGGTGCAGAGTGAACCAGGGCATCCTGCAGCCTCCGAGCAGGGTCATGACAGGGGTTAGCCGATAGCACAACAGTCGTGAGCTGAGAAATCAGGTCTGCAGCCTTCCTGGGGAGCTCAGGCAGTGGGGAAAGGACTGAGCCTGCAGGGAGGTCAGACCAGGGGCCCAGTGGGGCTGGTGGGGATGGCAGCACCTCAGTACAGCATTTCACCCCATCACTTATTTTTTAACCATAAAAGATAAAATCACTCGGAGGTGGCTAATCTTAACCTATGTAATATTTAGCTTGCTATGTACTTCAGGGTCTCTGTGAGCTCTTTGAAGATGTATGAGATCATTTCTTTCTGTATATCATATGTATTGTGTATCAGGAGAGAGCATATTGTAATTTAAACCAGCATCTGTATGTCTGTCTGTCCTTCTGCGTTGGCAGGAAAGAGGTTTGTAAAAATTGGGATGGGAGAAATGAGCATTGTTATACTCAAGCAGAAGCATTAAGGCTTCAAAGCAGATTTCTGTTAACCATTTTTTTCAGTCTGAGTGACTGCATGTAGAAGCCAAAATTAGCAACCTGGTTTCTGTCAGGGCTGAGCTCCCCTGACGCCTCCAGCTTGTGCAGAAGGCAGCAGCATGTTAGCTGACCAGAGCTAACGCTACCGATCGGGTTTCACATGCCCTGTGCCTCCCCTCTGCTGCCTGCCAGCATGCTGGCGGGTCCATACCAGCTTGATGCTAAGCAGGGAGATACGCAGGCATGCTCGGACCCGAAGCACTCTCTTGGTGGTGCTTGGGCGCTGGCACCGCATCCCTCTGGTGTTCTTCTGTCATTCAGTAGCCTTGCGGGTGACTTCCAAGTAGCATGACTTGGTCCTCCTGGTAGTCAACTTCTGGTTGTTTCTTCCAGCTTGAATGCATTATTTGAATACTTTCAGAAAAATTTTATCTACTTGAACCAGCACCAGCTTGTGCATAAGGGCTGTATACCCACTGTTACGTTTAAATCCCCTTTCAGTCACGACCAGGCTTGCTGCTGCTGCCGGAGAGGCAAGTCTCTGACCTGTGAGCGTGTTTCTACAGTGAGGGATGGTGTTGGTTGTGATCAGAAGGAATTTAGGATGAGTCGAAACAACCGTTTTGACTTTTGCAGCTGTTTTTTGAGGGCTCCAGCTATGCAGACAGCAATGTGAAGGTATGGGCTGGGTTATGGACTTCCAGCATGTCAGCAGTTCCGAGGTAGCTGGTGCGGTCTCTGTTTGTCTTACATCAGAGATACCTGTTAGCAAAGGAGAAGCAGGTGCCGTGCATTTACTGAGAGGGCTGTGGGGTGAAAGCCACATGGGCAGCCACACAGAAGTATTTGGTACACTGGACTTAACCTGAAATAATTAGTGTGCCCGTCCTATAGGCTGTGGGCATTTTGGCCCTTGCACCACTTAAGTCTGAAACACATAAACATTGCCAATGAAGGAGAAGGTTTCCGTTTAGCCAGATAGTTTTACTAGCCAGTGATAGTGTCAATGATTATGTTCATTGTATATAAAGGTACAGAACAGGAAAGAGTAAAATGTTGCCTTATCAGTGGGCAGCTACCAAAGAAAGATTTTACTAGAAAATGAGATCGTCCTATTGAAAATATTACGACAATGCTATGTTCCAGTTCATCGTTCGGTGATCGCTTGCCTGAAGGGATTTTGCAGCATGGAGCCCCCTGGCCAATTGCTTTGTTCCCTCCCCCACCACCCCCAGGAATTTTAACAGCTGCCAAATGTCTGGCAGGATTTAGTAAATGACTGACCAATTCTTTTCCATGTTGGAGTTTGCTTGCAAATTTGAAGACTTGGAAAATAAGCGGGGGAGAAAATATCCTAGCCAATGGTGCTTTTTTTCTTTTTTTTTTTTAAATACCAAGTTTGCATGTCAATATCATATATCCACCCATGACTGCAAAGTAGTTATGTCAATACACAGTTCCTCTGCTTGAGGCAGAGACTAGTTCATAAGTAAATAAATCTTAAAGGCTAGCTTTTCTCCTAAATGTTTTTGCAGTCTCTCACAGAGGACCTGGGGACAGGGAGACAGACACGGGTGTATTTCTACATGTAATTCTGGAAGCAATCAGCATCTCTTAGAGCTCTCTTATAGAGGAATTTGGCACTGTGGCAGGCAGTGTGGTGCTCCAGCATAGCCCTGGCATGGTGGGTGCAGCCTGGGCCAAGAGACCTTGCGGGGGGGCCAAGAGATGCCATCTTCATAATGCCCACCGAGGGAGGGAGATGAATTAGCATCTGTCAGTCAAGAAATTGCATTTTGTTGCCTGGGAGAATGACTGGGAAGGGGAGAAAATGGATGGTCTTACAAGGGGAAGGGGGGCAGTAAGAAGAAATGGAAGGGTGGAAGAAGAAAAGAGTGAAATGGACGTCACTTTTATTAATTTCCTACCCTTTCCTCTACAGAGAAGTAATTTATTACTACCTTATACAAATTTGTGGCTTCTCGGGAGCCTCTCATATCTTTATTATTACTAGTAGTAGTATTACTACTAACAAAAAAGTTCATGCACAGGAAAAATATTCTGACAGCTGCATTTAGCTTCTCCCTCAAAAACAAAGATGGGTGTTTAGCCCTCAGCGTGCTCTTGGTGGTGACAACTAACCAATTAGGCCAAAGTGTTTTGATTCTTATATAGATGACCTTGTGCCTATAGGGAAGACTCTGTTTGAAGCTGGCACTAACATGCATGCAGTGTAAGAAGCACAGCAGAAACTTTCAAAAAGCTTATGAGGGTATTCTTGTAGCACCAGTCCTTGATCTTGTAGTTTTACATGATGGTTGTTAACCAAGGTATCCTAAGTTTTTAGGATGAGCAAAGGTTATTTGAATGTGTGTGCATTTAATGGAAATTGTTTTGAATGGACAGAGAAATAAGAGAGTCCTACCTGTCATTTTTCTCATGGAATCTAAAGATCCTGTGCAAGTTACTCGCCTTTCTCAATTAGTAGCAACATATACTTTCTTAATTCAAGTACAAATGTGAGTTCATCCATGTTTTAGCAATGTACCTTCTAGGAGTAAATCATTCTGGGGTCCGAGAGGGACGACACCATTTACAAGTGAAGAATCCACCGTGCGGTGGGAGAGGCAGGATGCCCAGCCTGTGTTCGTTTAGCTGTTAGCGAGTGTGGCACTGGGGAGTAAGGAGCCTTTAAAGGAGCACAAGTGAATTGGGGTGGGTGGGGAGGTCCTTTTCTGCTGTTAGCTGTCCCATCAGTGGGTGCAACTTCTGCTTCTGTTTGAATTAAAATACGTGTT
Source organism: Balaeniceps rex (assembly GCA_013401315.1). Taxonomy (NCBI): domain Eukaryota; kingdom Metazoa; phylum Chordata; class Aves; order Pelecaniformes; family Balaenicipitidae; genus Balaeniceps; species Balaeniceps rex. The sequence goes on along the minus strand of VYZW01059638.1, from coordinate 63,012 downwards.
TCACATTGGTGTTACTGCGTTCTTCTCCAGGGACATTCCAGCTATATTACACACCTTGACTGGTCCCCGGACAACAAGTATATAATGTCAAACTCAGGAGACTATGAAATACTATACTGTAAGTATGAAATTAAATACACTGGAAACAGAAGTATGTATTAGCTGTCAGGATATTTAGAAGAGTGTGTTTGATCAGGACTGTACAAAATGCTTACTGACAAAGGAACCAATTTGAACTTGTGTAACCCGATATCTTGATGTTATTCAGAGCTGTGTATTACCTGATGGCAATGCCAAATATAGCTTACTTCTTTACAAGGTCATACATCAGTTTAGCAGCATAGAATTTACAGAAGAAGTGGCACTACGTTTTGATGTTGGCCCAAAGTTCTGTAGATTGAAAATAATATATACAGTTGTCTAATTAGTGTCAACAGTATCAGTTATTTTGGAGGAAAAAAATCAGTGGGTCTGTGCCACTGTTCTGTTCTGGGGTTTCTTTTTTTAAACTTTATCTTGGCTGGAGTGTTGAAAACTAAGCAAAGCAATAATACTACTTTAATGAGTTAGTGGTAATAATGTTTTTGTGTTTGTCTTTTTTTAATATGTGAAAATATTAATTTAATATATAGTGGTTATGTCAAAAGCTCAACTTACATAGTGCATATCAGTCTGTTTTTAAATTGGTTTTTGTATTCTTGTCTTCCTGTGGCTTTAACAAGATCCAAGAGGATTGTAGTTGTGTTCCTGTACAGGCAAGAAGAGCCATCAGTTTGAATATCTGTCACCTTAACATGTTCTTTCTGCCTGTCATAACTGAGGTTTCAAATCTGGATACCTCAATATCTCAATCTACCAAAAGGACACGTTGGTGTTTATAATTGCCTCTATAGGGAAGCAAAGAGCTGTGACCCATTAGTACTGGGCTGGTGTATTGAAAGATGGACATTCTTTTGGGAAACAACCTTTCCTTTCCTAGTTAGAAGTTGAAAAGCAGTCTAAGGCTCCTCTGGCAGTAATTTCTCACTGTTTTAAAAGCAGAGCTTCCTGAATGATTGATTGTATTTTAGCACATCAATGGAGCTGGTAGGAAGGAGAAATTATTCTGTTACAGACTGTATTAAAGCATTAAAGTATTAAAGCAAAAGTATTAAAGCATTTTGTAGAGTAGGTAGCAGGGGACCCAAGCTACAGGGAAGTGTTTTCAAGGTACACTGATCTGAAGAGGGAAATGAGAAGTAAATGTGACTCTTAAATACCAAGCAAAGCTTCAAGTATCTGGAATTTGATAAAGGTGCTGGTCTGTCTTTGCCTCTACAATATGATTCCAAATTGGTCTTAAGATGCATTTATTTACTGTCTTAGCACCTTCAAAGATCACATATGTAAAATAAAATTATATGGCATAACTCATCATTCTTTTTTTTACAGGGGACATTCCAAGTGGCTGTAAGCTAATCAGGAATCGTTCTGACTGTAAGGATATAGATTGGACGACATACACTTGTGTGCTAGGCTTCCAGGTGTTTGGTAAGCACTGTTTATCTTGCTTTTAAGCTATTCACACTGTGCTTTTGTGTTTTCTTTTGCTTCAATTTGTCATTGCAAATATGCTGTTAATGATTATTGAGGATGGTGCTGAGATGACAGACCAAAGAGACTGACTACAATACTTGTCTGTGATACAGAGCACTGGATGCTCTATAGACAATGTATAATTGATTTCTGTTTAGTCTTGAAGTTTGGGATTTGATTTTTCTGCTGTCATTTTAGGCTACCAATTTTGGAGGCACTGAAGCAAAAAGCTGGTATTTTCAAGTGCTTATATGGCACATGTGCATTCTCCTTTGCTTACCTTGTTTTGGGATAGGAACAAGACTATGTGAGTGTAGGTTATAGTATAGTGACTTAAAATCATGACAGCACTTTGATACCTGTAGTCAAAGGTGAGTAATACACACTGCTTCTAAAGACTAAAAATGCTTTAAAGGTTAAACAGATTCTTTACCTAGTAGTTTATTTTTTAAATGTACAAAAAAATTTACAAAGCTGACAGATCCAATTTTAAAAGCGCAGTTTGAGACTGTGGCCAAACAATTCAAACTGCTTTTTCTGAAGGCAGCTCTGTTGGCCATAAATGAGGAGCCCCTCTGTGAGGGGTTGAAAAGTATGGTTCAGCCTGTCGGTGTTGTAAAACCAAGTTGTGTGAGCAGGATGGTGAATGTCTCGTTTCGACCACTGAGATCAGATACCTGCCTCTGTTCTTCATGTTGTTGGAAACATCAAAAGCAGGTAACTCAGCAAATTCTTTAGAGGTGAGAGTTAGGTCTGCAAATCTTTTCTTCACAGCTACTAGGAGTTCAACTTTGAATATCAGTTCATATGCAGGGTAGAAGAAAATCAGTTAAGTCTGAGTGCTTTCTGTAGCTTCTGACACCTATCATGCATATTTTAGGACTGTCAGGTGCTTAATGAGCAAGTAGTCTTAAAGGATTGCAGTTGATTTGTGGGCTGACGCTGACACTCTTGTGTGGCATATTGGTTGGGTGGAGGGCATTTGGTGCTTTATAACCAGGCTTGATTTCCTTTCTGGGTACCAAAGAGCTGAGGCAGAGCAGAGAAAATAAAGGGCTCAGAGAAGGAAGCTGACTGTTTGATAAACTGCATAAATATTTTTGAGTTGTTTGGAGCTTGAGGTAGGTAGCAGAAATAAACAGGAGCGTGCTGTTTCTGGATCTGAATACTGTTGCTTATTGCTAGTTTGGTAAAAATACTGGCTCCCATTAGCCTGAGAACTGTGAACCGGGTTGTGCACATGTTTGTTTTTATTCAGTCTGTCTGGATGAAGTAGAGAGTGGATGGCATCCTCCTGATGCTCTGTGCATGTAAACCTAGGCTGACAAGGAATTGGTCCACAGCAGTCATTTCCTCACTGTCTTTGCTACTGTGACTGAAATAATAGTGCAACACAAATGCCTTTTTTAAAATGGAGTATCAGAAGATTCAGGAGACACTAGAGAAAGTGAAAAGCAAAACTCTCTGGTTGACACTAATATGATGTCTTTCTCCAGGAGCAATGAAAACACCTTGTAAGGACTGAATATTCCTTCTGGAATAGCCTTGGAATTGAAGCCATTTTACATTTTATGGAGAGTACTTAAACGTACCAGAAACGTGGAGGTAGCAGTCAGTGGCTCTGTTGCTACTGAACTTTGGTAGAGCAGACAGAATAAGGGGAGCAGCTCTCTGAATCCCAGCGCTTTCCTGGAAGTGTCCTTTACTCCTGACCAAAGGAGATGAGGTGTGGGAGCGCAGAAAGAGTTTGGTTTCACATCTGGACCATTGGCTTTGTCTCTTTAACAGCTGTATGATAGAAGCTACTGGTGACTGGGGCCAGGCTGGAGATGAGCAGCTCCCATAACCAGTTTTGAGAAGCCTTTTTACTTTTTGTTTTTAAAAAGTGGATATATCTGCTGATCCTGTCTGCATTCCCTTTTGGATTAATACAAACTTTAACCACTCTGGATTAAGTTTAATTAGTCTCAACTGCTCTCTAAATCTTCAGTGTGCCAGAGGACCTGGAGTGAAGTAGATAAAGCAGATAACGTGATGTTATTCTGGGGCAGAACAGAATATATTCAAACTTCCTAGCCAAGATTCATCATGCTTTAATTTTATATTGTCTGGTAGTCTGACACCCTTTGCAGAATCTTAAAATTATGGCTTGGTCTCAGGCAAAGGCAAGTATTTTCCCATTAAATCAGACAGTGCAGCTAAGCCAAACTAGCAGATATTTGCTGCCCAAAGGAGGAGTCTGGCTTTGACCTGAGGTTCGGCTGGCTCAGGGATCCAAACAAGCTGGGGGCTGCTCACTTTGATGTTCAGGAAAGAGGGTTAAGTTTATGGGATTTTGGCTTCTGGGGTATGTGTTTTACTAATTTAGCTCTGTGGATAGCGTGTCCATAGGTGCAGGCGTTGCGCTGTTGTCAGCAGAAGAAAGAGGATGGAAATGCATGGTTCGGATGAGAATAGCATCACTCCTTTTTGGCAGTTGATATTACTGTATTGGCTCAGCAGTATCATCAGTCTGCACCCTGAGCACTTGAAGTCACTCTCGTTTACTGCACATTTCCCACACTTTTGTCTGAGCAGATTCTTTTGAGTGGCTTACTGCTGGCTAGCAGAATTTATTAAAATTGAAGTGCTAATGTTGTACCTAATAACCAAGTCCTATTATTTTGTGGGTTTTGTTATTTTTACAGTTATTAAGAACTAAGAACTTGGTCATATTAATGTCTTGTTTTTTCCATGTTTGCCTGATGCATTCAAAGCAAATCCAGCTGTCTTATGACAAAGGGTTGTCTTACCTTTAGAGCTGCTAAAGGAATTTGTGAACACCAAAAGATGTCTAATAAGAGATGCAATCTTGAATATTAGTCTTTTTAATCTTAAATTAAAAAGAAGAGGAAGTAGCATAGCTGTTTGGCACAGTCTGCCTAAGGTGGTAGCTGAAACTTCAGTCAACTGATTTGAAGTTCATTTATTACTCCCACCTGATGACAGTATTTTATATATAGAATGCAGGAGAAAGTTAAAATTCATGCATTTTGAGCTACTTGAAAATGCTTAAATAGTATATATTTTTCAGATTGATTTCATTGATGCGAGAGCACTAAAATGTTTCTGAATACTTTCCTTAGCGCTTCATGTCTTTATTTAGTAAATCACCTACAGTGTAGCTTATTGGCATTGTAACAAGCTTAACAAGCTGCCTTTGTTATTCTTCAGAGAAAATAAAGTTCTTACTCCACCCACTGAAGAATGGAAAAAAACAACTTTAAAGTTAACCGCTATTTGCCATTTTGCTTAAAACAAAGAAGAGAGTGTGGGAGTTGGAAAAAGATAAGGCAATTCTAAGTCGGCGTTTTGTGCTGTATAAAATAGTAGGTAGCACATGTTTTTTATTTTACCGAAGTCAGTGATTGTAAGGGAAGAAGATGATATTTTCATATCTGATAATGGACATCCCTCTCAGTCAATTGGACACAACGGTTTTTCAAGGTGGGGGCTGCAATTTGAGGGAGGGAAATTCCTCCTAACTCCTGAACTAATCAGAAATCCGAGTCTGAGCTGTAAAAATATGGTACCTTCGGCATAAATTAGTATCTTATAACCCCTTGCTTACCTTTTGTTCAGCTTTTCTTGCAGATGTGAATCATCAGTTTAGTTACAGGAATCTCTAGGGTCTTTATTTTTTGTTAAAAGTTANCCCCAATGTGCTTTTCATCCAGGCAATATTGTTATTCTTTTGTCTAGACATATCTGTGTCATTCTTTTCACTTAAAAGCATATTGAATTGTACTTAAGCACTTGACAGCACTTACATCTATGAAACTTGTACAGGCTGCGTTTCTGTGCAAAGTATCATCAGTCAGTTGTCTCCTTTGAATCATGCAAATCCTAAAAATTGCTCCAGATTTAAAATAAAACCAAAAGAAATCTGCATAATGTACGGTACCTGGGCTTGTTCCATGCTTCAGCATCAGTCTTGCTTTTAAAATGTTTGTGCATGAATGAAAGTGTTGAATTAAGAGTTTCCAGTTTTAGCAGCAAACTTGAGATAAGCTTTAAACAAAATTGAGGTTTTGAACAGGAAATGTATCACACCCGAGAGGTTATCCTGGCCAAGGCTGAGAGTCTGGGGCGACAGAAGGTGGGGGAACGGCATTAAACTAGCAAAATATTAATGACATTTAATGCAACGAATATTCCATTTTGCAATTGAATGTCTTATTTACCTTTTGTTAAGCTTGCCTTTTGTGACAGCTTTATAGATTTTATTATTGTTTATGGATTGTTTTTTAATTTGTTTCTGAAACTACCATCTGCTCTAATCTCTCCTAGGAGTTTGGCCCGAAGGATCAGATGGGACAGACATAAATGCCCTTGTTAGATCCCATAACCGAAAAGTGATAGCAGTTGCTGATGATTTTTGTAAGGTCCATCTCTTTCAGTATCCCTGTTCCAAGCCAAAGGTAAGTCTAGACCAGTCTAGTCTATGTGCCTGTTTGCATTGCATGAAGGTTTCCTTGCCAGACACCTGCTTCCAGCTCGGTCGTTTTGCAACCTGGCAGCCAAATAGCTCATTTACATCTGAGAACAGTGCTAGAGACAAAAGCATGGTTTTCCCCGTTAAGTTTATATATATATACACACCTAAAAGTGAAGTGGCAATAGTTATTCTTAAGTTCTGGAGCAGAGGCTTGATGCTTTCTGTTGGCTGGCCTTGGTGTTAAGTCCATTACTTCTTGCATAAAGATCTAAATCTGACCCAAGTTACAAGCCTTAAGAAGAGAGGATGTATTGTATAAATATAATTCTTTACTCTTATGTGAATAAAGAGCTCTCTTGAAGGGCTAAGCAAAAGTAGTAGTAGTTTTAGATTTCAGTGTCGTGCTTTTCTAGTCAAGCATGTGATTTATCTTTCTGCTTGTTTTCAATAGGCTCCAAGTCACAAATACAGCGCTCACAGTAGTCATGTGACAAATGTCAGCTTCACCCATAGCGATGGTCACTTGATTTCAACTGGAGGGAAAGACATGAGTATTATTCAATGGAAACTTGTGGAGAAGGTAACTCTACCACAAAATGACATTGTCGTAGACATTGGTGCAACCAAAGTGCCCATCCCTGCCAGTGAAAATGCTGTACAGTCTCTGGCACCTCTCCCACAGCCTTTTAATGAAATGAACCAAAACGAAAGTGTAACTGGCAGCTCTCCAGCTTCTTTGGAGAGCAACTTGGAGCAGTCTGCGGAGGCCAGCGAAGAGCAAAGCGAGGGGAGCAGCTCAGATCCCGCCGAGGCAGGCTACGAGGAGCCCTCCAACGAGACGAGCGAGGAGCACAGCGAATCCACGGTCACTGAAGAGCAGCAAGATAACTCACCAGTGTCTTAATGCTCCCAGCTCAGGCAGTTGTTATTTTCCCTTGGTGTGCGTGCTTTCATTACAGGGTGAGGGTTCAAATAGGGAAAAGTAGCTGAGATTCATGACCACTCCAGCTTTTGAGTTTCAGTGAGATTTTTAGTCTGAGCTTCAGTTCAACGTGTGGAACCATCCCAAGGGCCTGGCTTGATGGTCTGTGTCAAGATCTGGTCACAGTTAGTAGTGGACATTACCATAGATCCATTTCAGTTCTGAAATTGCTGTCAGGATGTGGCATGAAATATATACTGGAAAAAAGGTTAGCTCTGAGAATTAGCTGAAGTAGACCACCTTAACTATGTGAAAGTGCTTTCTGAAAGAACTAAGCTGGTGGGAAGCACTGAGCTGTTCCAGCTGGGGAGTACTGTGCTGCTTTTTCCAGGTGCGAAGACAAACAGAACAAAAAAAACAACCAAAAAGGTCTTTGTAGGGCTGTTTTCCTTTGTTTTTTCTTAATGAGAAAAATAGAGGAAAAACAATGTAGCGGTGCCACGTGTATGGCAATGCCTTCTTGATTTAACACATATGCAATTTTCTAACACTACTAATTCCTAGTGGAGTCTGGATGTGCTTGCAGTTGGTCTGCCCTGGGTGCTGCTAGTTCTAAGGCAAATCCTGTGGAGGAACGGTGTCGGCTCTTCCATTTTCACAAACTATTTAGTGACTAACCAAATACTGGCGTGCTTCACTTTTCATGACCTGAAAGTTGATTTAAACTGTAGGACGTAATTGTTTCTTCAAAGAATTGCTTGCCTAGAGAGTTTGAAACTTAAGAGAGTCTTTACAGTGACTTTGATGTGAACAGCAGGGAAAGTGTGGCAAGAACACAGAAGTCAGATGGGCTCCAGAGTTTAAGCCTTCAAGCAGAACTTGCTCCATCCCTAGTAGGAGAAATATAAATACAGTTAACTTAAATTATTAAATTGGTGCTTAGGATTAGTATATTAAGTTGATAATTCTTTCTTCTGAATTTTTAGAGGTAACTCTAAGAATCATTAAACTGCGATCTCTATTTTTTTTTTTTCCCCTGGCTCCTTTAGCAGTTGTGATATAAGTATACAGTAATTTAGACGATGATGTGATTTTATTTTTTTTTCCTAGACTTGCTGATCTATTATTTTTGGGATTTTTGTTTCCACCCCTCCTCTCCTTGGGTTGCTCTAAGCCATGCAGCTCTCATGTGGCTATACCTGGCCAGTTACGGGATATCTTGGCATTTGTTATGCATTTGGAAAGTACTTTTTTTACAAAGTTTGTCAGATAGCTACATTTTTTCTTAAGTGCATATGTTTCCTACTTTAAAAAGATACAGATTTACTGACAGATATCAATTTCCTATGTACTTGTTTATATTTTGATTACATAGAATTTTCTTTTTTAACTTGCTGCATTGTGCTGGTATTTTAGTTCTTAGTTAGAATATCATGTTTAGAAACTTTGGATGAGTTCATAAGTCTTAATTGTGCAAGCGTTTACGTGATTGTGCCATTCCAAAGTGCATCAAAACTGTCATTCCCTTACTAGTATCTTCTCAGGAGAAATGCTACAGATCAGGTATTTAGTCATCATTTGGAAAGATAAAAACAAATGGACTCCCAAAGGACACTTAGAACATTTATATATAAAATATATAAATATATATATACACACACATATATATAAAAAAAAAAATCCTCTTGTTTACAACAGTTCCAGAAAACCTCAAAGTAGTTCCCTTCAGATGGAGGGAGATACAGATTCCAAGCAACCCATCTGTTTAAACTGTGCTCTGTACATAGAGTTTTACTGGAGAGCTCTACTATGCCTGACTTGCAAATTTGCCAAATAGGAGCAATGGAAGATAAAGGTCAACTCATCAAAGTACCTGGTTCCAAATGAGGAATATGCTGTAGGTGTAGAAAATAATATTAGTAAAGGAGAAAGGTTTTAGAGCTAACAAGGCACAGAGCTCTCTCTGTCATTTTTATGAACTCCACATAAGCAACTCATTTCTTTTTGGAACATCTGCCACCTGGGGTTGCCATGTAAAGTGAGAGTAATAGTTGTGATATTCTTGTGTTTGTAGTTCAGAAGACTCTACTAATATGCAAAAAGCCTTACAGCTTTCAATTGCTGGCAACTACTGTTTAACAAATAATTAAATCTGTGATAATGGATGGAAATGGGTGGGATTATGTAACTGTAGATGTTTTAGAAAAATAATTGTGAATGAATTATGATTAAGAGTGTTTCATGTGAAGATGTTTGAGCCATTTCTATCTATCATGCATTCCTGTCTCAAGGCAGAAAATTTTGATGATTAAAAAAAAATAAAATAATCAAAATGATATATTGCAGTGTCTTTCTCCATATCTGTTCTGGTTCCTTCTGTATATAAAGTGGATGCTGTGATGGCAGCTGCAATGTCTGGGTCTGTGATTTTGGAAGACCCTTTTTAACTTGTGCTTTTTTGATAACCTCCCTCCTCCTAAAAACAAGTTAATTCAGCATCATGAATAATGCTGGCTCTCCTAAATATTGATCTTGTTTGTTTTTTGAAAGTTTTATGACATTTCCCTTTTCCATTTTTGATCAATAGCCTACTAGCATTATCCTACTGTAGCTCATTGATGGGCAGCAGTAGATTACAAATAGGTATTTGTCCTGACGGGAAGTGCAGTCTACCTTCCAGGGTTCTGCCAAAACCTTTCTTCTGGAAGTCACGGGAAAAGTACAAGCTTATTTTGGGTATAGGGTGTTAAATACCATGATGCTTCCACATTCCTGATAGTCTCTGTCCAGTTGATGCAGAGGGTCACAATATGCTTAATATATTCCTTGTGAAAGATTCTCAGTCTTTTGATAGGCTTTGAATCATCTCCATTTCTTGAAGCTGGTTTCTGTCCTTCACAAAAGGGGGAGGGTGGGGTGAAGAAAGAAACCTCCAAGACAGACAAATACCTCATGTTTATCCTTGCTTAAAGGAAAAACAAACAAAAACCTATCACTGTCCCCCCCATCCCCCCCCCCGTCCCCCCAAGTTTGACTGGAAACCTCAACAACTCTTCTTTTCCACCAAATTGTCAGGTGAATGCTGTTGCCCTAACATGAGCAACAAGCAGATGTCCTGGTTGGTCGTAGTATGCTTTTTTAGGCTCTACTCCCTTTCTCTCCAAATTCAGCCCAAGGCTTTTGCTACCTCTTCTCCTGGGATGCTCTGTAAGGCAGGAGTCTTCCTGAAGAGAAGGTAAGCTGGTGCTCCTCAAGAGCAGGTAAGCCCATCTTCTGTGAGCCTCCCTCATGGTGGAGGCAGGATAGTGCTCCAAGTGCCCCCTCTTATTTGCGACAGCAGCATCTGCTGCCAGCTTAAGTAGCTACAGCAATAGTATTTGTCATGTGGAACTGAAGTTCAGGGTGGAAGCTTCATTGATGGCATAAAACTGTAGCGACATCCCATTTTACATGATTGAAACTTTAAATTCAAACTCTTTGTTAAAATGTTTGTTTAGGTTGCATAGTAAAATACTTGAATGTTAGGAAATACGAAGCTTATTGATTCTTGCACTATGCGTCCATATTGGGTGCATGTCATGCAAAGTGATATTAATTGGGTTTTACATATAAAGGGCACTTTTCAGGGTATGACCAAAACTTTGGGATTTTCTTTTTTCCCCCATAGAAGTCCCAGGATAGATGAGGAAGAGGCTGGAGGTGTGGATGAGTAATGATGAACCAGGCATTTCTTAGGTTTGATCTTACTGTAATTCTCACTACAAATAACAAGTACTAGTTTTTGCATATGATGCACGTCAAGTTCCAGCCTCTTGGTCTTTTTAATCATCCTTGGAATACATAGATTCTGGTTTTGTCTCTGAAAATAAGGCAAAAATTAAATTTTGATTTTTGCATTGATTACAGTCTACACTGAACAGTATGTTGTATTTTCTAGTTTGTGCTTCACCCCATGTGTTACACCCCCTTATATTTCCTTCAGTTCAGTGCAGGATTTCAATTGAATCAGGATAAAAATAAGTAGAACATCCTTGTGAAATTTAAGGTTGGCCAGAGCCAAACAAACGAACAAATTCTCCTTTCCGCTGCCTCATGCCAATAGAATGTTGGTTCCTGGCAATGAAAGGATTAATATTACATGAGATGGATTTCATTTGCGCGATATTTGTGCTGGATATTCCTTCTGAGCAAGTCTGAGCCCATTGCCTAATCTTTATTCTGACAGATGTTTTATGTACTAATACTTTAATCAGCGGAGAATGAAAAACTGCTTACAGTAAGGTTATAAAATTTAGAAGGCTGGGCAGTGTACACATTTTAATGCATTTAAGGTATGGGGTGGTGCCTTTATATGCATACACGTATACAGGCATCAAACAGACGTGGCTGCACAAGGCCATTTTTTTGTTTGTTTGAAAGAAACGTGGATGACTTCATGCAGCAGTGAATTAAGAAGGTTTAGGAGCACAGGGAAAAAAAAGGCATTCACAGCAGTATGGCAAGGCAAGAGGACTGGGAGAGGAGGCAGAGTGGTGGGACGGCGGTTGTACCAGAGCTGTGTTTCCTAGGTTGGGTCCCTGGTACCCTCCTGTGTGGGTCTGGCTGTCCCCCTCCGTCGGGATGGGCTAAGCAGAAGCTCCTGACACGTCCTCTAAAGGTTAAACTTCCCTAAGCGATGTTTCACAAATGCACGACGTTTTCGGATAACTGAAAAGACCCTTCAGAGGTCTGCTAACCTCATTACCTTAAACTTGCTCAGTTACCTTAAACTGAGCGTAGGCCTCAGATTCCTCTTTATAAAGCGAGAAAAACTTAAAATTGGGAAGCTCGGCTGCCTCCTGGCACGGCTGGGTGTGTTACAGGACCACTGGGGCCGGGGGAGGAGGGATGAAATGCCCAGCTGAGGAGAGACTCCAGAGGATGGATTCTTGTTGCCATTGAAAAAGGAGGGAAAAAATCAAACCAAACCAAAAACCTCCTGATACCGTACTTAAAGCAACTGTACTGTCAAAGCAACTAAACTGAGTTTAAGGAAAGCAGGCGACATTATCACTGGGTAATTAAAAAAAAAAAAGAAGAAATTAACTTTTCCCCACATCCCACCCCAAATTGCTTCTGTTAGCTTTTGTCTGTATGCTAAAACCTAAAAGAGCTTTTGCTGCTTCTGTTAGGAGTGCTGGGTGGTTACAGGGTGGTTTTGAGAAACAGCAAGTTCATGATGATTTTGGCCAGGTTTTATTTTTAATAAGCAATTCTAGAAAACTCATTTTCTTCCAAAAAGTTCTTCTAACAAACCAAAATCTGGAAAGAGTCTACATCTTCAAGGGATGTGTGTGTCCTTGTGATTTAAGTGGTGGGTTTTACAACCCAGTATCCCCTTAGAAGGGGACCTCTGGGCACTTCCCAGCTCTGACCAGACAAGTGATCTCCTGCATCGTCAGCAAGGTCCACGCCTTGTCAGCAGCCTGTGCTGCATACCTCTGTGTATGTCAGGTTATTTTGCTCTCCGATAACCACCACACTTCGTTGGTTCTTTGGGACTGCTGTAAAAAACTCTTTCTATAAATTCTTACCAACTGTCTGAATTGTAGCCAGTTACATTGTTTCAGCTTTATTTTTTGATAAAGTGCCTTTAAGTTGCTATTTCTAGAACATGCTTTTGTATGGCAAGCCAAATAAGTGCTCCAGATAGCTCTTGAGATACTGTATTCCCTATTGCGGGATGTTTCAGCAATTCAATGTTTCTGTCATGCATCACTTATTTCGCAAGTTGACCTTGCTCTGAATCCTCCCTGTCACACAGCCTGCTCTTCGTCCCGTGTACATCACTGCCCTCCCAGGTTAAAAGCAAGAGGTGACATTTGCTTTTAATGCTGCTTCAGAATTTATTTCAGCTTCCTTTAAATACACGGTCTTGTCATTCCAGTTAGTGTCTCTGTGTGTGTCCGTCCCCTTTTTTCCCTCCCACAGCTCTCAAATAAGAGATCAGTCCTTGCACTGGCCATAATTTTTCCTTTTAGTCTCTCTTAAGTCCGTTCACACTTTCCTATGCATCTGTAACTGCATAGAGGAAAATCATAGAGATGGAAATTCATAAGCTGTCTTCATCAGACAAATGATACGGCTTCAAAAGCTATCTAGTATGTAAGTACAGAAATCCCTAGGATTTTGTATTATATAAATGGGTGTCTCTGGTGTTGTGTGAACACTGACAGTAGAATGGGGAACTTAAAAACCTGTTTATGTCCTAGGTAAAAGGAACTTGGAACAAACTTGGTGTTATTGCTACATCAGAGAGGCCTGGAGGCTCGCCTCATAGCTCAGAAAAACAAACAAAACAACCCCCAAAACCCAACAGCTAAATCCTTTGGCTTTAGGAAGGCAGACAAAAAAAAGTTTTCAATTTGTCAGCGGAAGAAGAGGGAGCAAGCAGAGCTACGTAGTGTTGTGTGTGCAGAGGAGGTAACTGTATGCCAAACTTGTTCTCACTACATTTCTTCTGGTCCAGAGGTGGGTGCGAGCTGCACCCCTGCTGTGGGTGGGCACTCTCTTTTCTAGTGACACCGCAGATTCTATCGTAGGCAGAATTTCAGTGGAAATCTTTGTTTTCAGCATTGCATTGGTTAGACTTTTTCCTTGAAGAATTGGACAATGCAGAATTAAGACTGAAGAGAGCAGTCAACATCTCGTCCACACACAGATACCCAACATTGCTAACACTAAACAGATTTGTCATGAAAGTTTAACGTGAAATGGCTGTAGTACACACAGGGTGCTTGAAAGGATCCCATTTGCCCCAAGTTTGGCAAATGGAAAATTAAATGTCAATTGAGCCCGTGAGGCTGGGTTTCTTATGTCAAAAGTTGCAACACATTTTTTAGATCAATTCACAAATCAGGAGATACGCAATTCTGTGGATTTTCTGCCAGCTGGGAGGGTAAGAGATGTGAAGCATTTTAAACTTTCAAAAAAGCATACCTAAGAGGGATTTTTCAGGACAGATGTCCGTTCCACCCTTTGCCAGGACCATACGGATCTGCTTACGCTATATTTTGTGTGCGTATGTACACATTAAGTTCTGCTTATATTGGAGTATTTTGAATTAGACTCAATAACTCTCTAGGAGAAAAAAAAAAACAAACACGACTCCACAAATAATTATCTTCCAGATTACTCTATCAGAGGCCTTCCTAGTGTTGTGCCTCTGAAACTTCTTTCCCCGAGTAGGCTTTTTGCTCTGATAGATGGTTTGGTGTGTGTCCCCCCCCCAGTTATATATAACATTTCAAAATGGTTTTTCTCTCTTAAGAATATGATGGCCTTCCAGGTTATTTCCAGGAATTAAATCAGAGTCTGTCTCCCTAACCATCAAAGAGGGCAACTCGCATAGGCCTCCTGTCTTCTGAAAATTTTGGCTACAGCTTCAGCTGTCAAGACAAAGTCACCCTGTGCCGATGTTGCAGTTACAGATTAAATAGGGTTGCTTGTATATGTACGTAAATGCATATACTTAAGGGATCGGTGGGAGGCTGCTGTGCAGGGCTCTCCAGCCCGCGGCAGCTTACGGAGCACCATCAAGGCCTCCCTGTTGTGGTGAGCACTGCGCTATGGCATGTCATTGTTACCAACCCATGTGATGTTCCTGGAGCAGTTTTTCTTCCTCGGATTACTTTCTCTCGGAGTATTTCCAGTTTAGCGGCAGCATGCAGGCTATCGCAATCCATGAATTTCTCAGAGAGGAGGGGAAGAGGTTTTTATACGCAGCATTCCCATTTACTGCTTTGATTTTTACTTTTTTTCCTCATTATTCTACAGATTTAAATTTGTTTGACTGGAAATAGGCAAAGGAATGCGTTGTGACGAAGTCTGCCGCAGGTTTGACTGGAAAGCTTATTCGTATGTTCCCCCCATCACTTTGGAGCCTGACCAATGTCACAGATTTTAATATCACAGATAGCATGAAAGGCATTCTGTTTTAGCTCTGCTGTAAGGAAAAAACTAGGGAAACCATGGGCTGTATCCCATTTTTGGGCCCTGAATTATTGCCAACTACAGTATGTCCCTGCTGCATGCACTATCTCCCCAGAATTGCCCTGTGGGAATAAATCACAACCCTACAGCAAAGAGCAGAAAGGATTTCTGTGCGTAGGGGGGAGGGCTGCAGATGGGGAGAGCTGCCATAAACAGCTTGACAGTCCAGCTTTTTGCTGAATTGAAAACGTTTCTAGAGACTTGTCTTGCTGTAAATCATGGGAAACAGCTCCCAGGTTTTAGGCTAGGTACATCTGCATGAAGTCGTATGTGCAGAGATCTTGGCCTGAGGGTACTGTGCTCTGTGCACATGTTCTTGCTGCACATCTGTTGTGCCGCATCTGTGTAAAATATGTATTTAATGAAATGTGCATGAAATGGAGGGAATGAATATCATGTGTGCAAAGGAGTGGGCAAGTTTTGATCAACCCAACATGCAACTTGTTTGTAATCCTTAACCTGATTTGTTTGTTTTCCCTTGTTCCTTCAAATGTTCAAAGGCCCTCCATGAGGTTTATTCCTGGTAGTTCCCAAGGAGTTCCAGTTCAGAGTCATTTTCAGGGCAAAGCTACATTTAAACAGCAATAAAATGCACCATTGTTTTCTCCTGTGATCCAAAATCGATCAAGCTGATAGTTTGACGAAATGTTACGGCAGTGAGTTTGCATGGTTACTGAATATAGTAGTGAGGAAAAGCCAATTCTACATAGTAATGGCAAATAAAAGCCAAGTGCAGTAAAGGCATACAGGTAAGTAGACATGATAGACTTGTTTGCCTTTAGTGGTTGCTTTGGCTGAGTAACACTGATACTTGGTTTTTCTTGACTCTCATGCACCAGCCAGTGACCATATATGAAGATAATGGCAATTCTTGCCTCCTGACCTGTCATGTAGCACAGGAACTTGTGACTTTTTGTAGACATTCATTTGGAAAAAAAATCCTTCCCTTCTTATCTTGAAGATGCTGAATGCTTTGTTTGCTCTGAATTATTTGATGCCTCCAAAATTACCTGGTCCTGCTGCCACAGTTTTAAAAACTAAAAATGAAAAAGTCTGTCTTGACTGAGGTTACACACCTGAACAACATCTAATGAATATTCACTTGGAATAGTCACACTGCTGTGAATGTTGCATCCACCTTGCATTTCGCCACAGGGATCCCAGCAAGCTTCTTTATGGGAAGGAAATTTTACACCAGGCAAACTTTAAGCTACCATAAACAAATATTCACGTAAGAAATTTCACAGGTACAAATTGAAGCTTTGAAGTGGAAAGGTGACTCTGAGAGTTGATTATGGGAAGAAAATATGTGGTCTCAAATGACTGATACAACAAAAGAATGGGATTGCACCACTGAATTTTCTTAAACGTAACAGACAAATGGTCTCCAAACACTGGGTATAGGTAGCTGATCTAGTTCAGTAGTGAACATATTCTAGGAAATAAAGGTATGTTTCTTGAGTGATTTGAAAATGGAAAGGAAGGAGAAAGCTGCAAAAGGGGGATCTGCATGGATGGGTCATCCTACTTTTCTTAGCAAAGGGGTGTGCTCACCACTACAGCGCATTGCAGGCTAGACGGTGGTTTTGTGATTTTCATTCTCTCAACTACAAGAATTTGACCTTTTAAAAAGGTCTTTTATATTCTAGTAGAGAAAAGGCAATAGGAAGTATGTTGTGCAATACTTTGTCAAAATTTGTTACAAAGCAGACTTTTCTAAAGGATTTTCCTCGCTGATTATTTTTAACCAGTTTTTTTCAGTGGTCTTTTTTTCTAGGGCCACTAGAATCATCTCTGACCAACACCTCGGTATAAATTAGAGCTGGATTGATATCCAGCTGTGTTGCTGCCTTTCTTACCAGCAGGTGAAAAATCTGCCTGGGTGGAAAGATGCTTGTACCTCCCAATTTAGAACTGTAAAACTCCTATACCCAGTGAAGACAGGAGGGTATGCAATGAGCCAGTTTTATTTCTCATCTTGAAGCTAGTGTATAGCTTGGGAAACCCTACAGCTTTGCAGAAATTTCTACAAAGACATTTCAGATAAATTTTTTTAGATTTTTTTTCCCCTTCTTTTAGGAAATATTTTGATTAATTTATAGTACCTTTCTTGTAGCTGCAATTACCTGAGTTGGCTCTGTGTAGCTGTATGCTAAGACTGAAACTAAACAGTCCTGCACAGTCGCTTTTTAACTTTGGGAATGTTTCCCAACAATATACCCTGTTCTTGCTATATTGTTCATGTTGTTTATTTTTACTTTCTCATTCACTTGCAGAACATCTGGTATTTCTCTTTGCTGCAGGAAGAAACTAATTATTCAATCTCTCTACCAAAACTTTGACCCCATGGTGAATGGTATCAATCATCAGGATCTCTAGTCTGGACAGTGGCCAAAAAGGTGTTTCTTTCTCTTTTTCACCAGAGTAGACTGTGTGCGTGTGGAAATAGGAGTTTGCCTCTCAAGAACATTTAGAGACAGTATTTTGTTGTTGGGTTTTAGTTTGGGTTTTTTTGGGTTTTTTTAATTAGCAAGTTGTATTTCGATGTAGCTGGTTTATAAGGCTTAGTTCTAACCTGCTTATTTTCTGGGAGGGATTTCCACAGGTAGCCTCCTAGCACTGACAATGTTTTGTTGTCCTGTTGGCTTGTGAGAAAACTCTTCTCTCCAGCTCAATCTCTGCGTTGCAAACAGCTTCACCCAGAAACTGTGAAGGGCAAGTGAAATTCCACAAAATACCTTCAGCAACATATTAAATCAAAGGTATTGATCTCTTCTTTGCAGACAATGAAAACCCATTACACTGGTGAAGTGCAGGTGTCAGATCCCTGCATCAAACTTCTTGCTGCTGCAGCCTGCTTGTGTGGCTGCGAGCCCCTCCACGGTGAGCAGCTGCACCCAGCCGCCATCAGGAAGGCTGAACTCTGCCTTGTAAATTAAATTCAGCTGCTTGATCTGATAATCCACAATACGGAACCAAATGTTTGTGTTAGTTTGAAATTTTCTTTGCATACTATGCTTTTAATGCACAAGATGCTTGCTTTCAGCTTTTTCACTGAAGGAGGAAGTAGACCTTCTAAATCAAGTGAGATATCCATATGTCCATGTGCCTCCATGAAGCCGTGATGGTTTGCACCAGCTCCGGATGAGGCTGGAGCATGACAGTGGTGGTGTTGGCTGTCCAGGGGAACCCGAGCAGGGAGGACCGTGCTGGCGTGAGGCTGCACGGCACGGGAAAGGGTACGTAGAAGCTCTGCTCTGCTCTGCTCAGTGACATCTCCTTTCCTATTAAATCCAAAATCCAGACACAGACCTTCCGAAGGCATGCTTGCCATGGCAGGCTGTAGGTAGCCTTTGAACATTAGTTTTGTTTTCTTCTTAGTGTGCCGCACCTTTAAAATTTTCAGCCGAGGCCCCTGGAGGGATACATGTGTTGATTTGTTTGCTGAACTCCCCGGGGGGGGGAGAAAAGCCATTTTGATGGGCAACTCTCACTCTGCCTCTCCTAAGCTGGGAAAGACAGACTTGGTAGTGAATTATTGGGTTTATTTTTCTGAAGGCACCCTGGTTATGTGAGGTAGTGATGACCGAGTACTAAAAAGCTTCTTGTCGTAAAGAACAGCAGTGAAAAGGTCGAGTTTTATAGAGAGGCCTGTCTGCATACACATGCGAAGTCTGACCTGCCATCCTAAAACTGCTGTGAGGCGGGTGAAGAGTCCCACACAAAGTGGGGTCAGGGACCGTCCTACCCCCACTCTGACACCGGTCAGCTCCATTTGCCATCCGGGCTGGCGGGGCTGTTCCTTCCCCGGCTCTGGGAGGTGGCCCTCCTGCAGCGATGGGTTTTGCAGCGTTAGTTACATGGGCTTACCCTGAGCTCCGCGATATTGCAATGAATGTTGAAACATTTAGACACTAGGGATATGACTCAGATGCCTGTGCCAGATACGTGAAAAGAAAATAAGAACAAAAAGTAAACCCTCCAGAAAGAGGGGAGGGCCTGCGTGCATGTTTAATTGAACAAGAATCAGGCATTTTAAAGTCTTTCTGAGAAAAACAAGCCTAAACCTTAAGCTAAAATGCTCTGTGGACATTTTGAAAGCCATTCCCTCCCCTCCAGCTGATATAACAACTGGAACCAGTTTCCACCCCGTCCCTCTTTTATCTGTTTCCCTTCAGTAAAGTCTGAAGAAAATATTTCCGCTCCCTTGCCCTCCTCAAACCGGGAGGCTGCCTGATATATCCCCTCGGCCCAGGGGGAACAGAATGAGAACCGCGATGGGATGACTTGTTCCGTTACAGACGTGCACAGCCACAAGGACACAGGGTGCCGAAAGGTGACAGTTCTGTACATGCCTGCGACTGCCTCAAAAACCCAGTCTGAAATATATATATGTATATATATGTATATGCTCTGGGAGAGAAGCATGAGGTTTTTAAGCACACATCTTTGAAAATATGAGAGCTTAAGAAGAATTGGGTCACATCTGACTGCTACCATCTGGCCCACTTCACTCCAAGATTACCCAGGAATGTATTTCACATGTGCCTTTGGAACAAGATTGTGAGCTGCCAAAAAGAAAATATTTTACAGCTGAGCATTGCGTTTTGCTCTGAGCAGTTCAAATGCAATAACCCAAGGACGAGGATTCCACCGGCGGGTATCACGCGGGCCCTTCGGGCCCAGCCCCTTTGTTTTGTCTGCGCAGTTTTGTAAGATGGGACTCCTTGTTGATTGCTGGATTGGGTTTAAAGGTCCTTGGTTGGGACAGCAGCTTCCTAACAGTGAGCGGTCTTTTAAACCGGAGTCCTGGGTAGGCGTCTGACCTTGTCTTAAACTGGAGTCCTGGCTTAAACAAGGCAGCCGACCTTGTGCAAATGGCAGCTCAGGAGCACCAGTGGGGAGAGCTGCGGCTGGGTGGAGACACCTCGGATGGAGGAAATAGGTGTTGTGGTGATGACGATATTTACTTGCAAAGCTGCACAATTTTCTCCACGGCAAACTGGCATGTGGGCCAGGAACTTACATGGTGAAAGAGCCCGTTGTGTCTGTTGTACTTGGGCTGAAGTAGGTTCATTCCACGCAGCATGAGAAACCCTTCTCAGCAAAATGGGAAATGTGAGGGACAGCAGCACTTCCCTTTGGCTCCATCTGGGGATCCTGTAAGAGGAAAGGCAGCTTTTTGTGAATTACTCTAACCAGGATGGAGTTAATCCCCTCCCTGCCTCAAACAAGAAGGTTTGCATGACCAGAGAGCTGAGTCAGCTGTGGAGGTTTCATTTCTTGCAGCATGCTGGAGATGGTGGGATGCTGAGGTTAATGAAAGAGACAGGCTCTCTGGGGGACACTGGGATAATCCTGAGAAGGGGGTGGGAGTGCACCCCTCCCTACCCCTTTTTTTTTTTTAATAATTGGAATCAGCCACAGTTCAAGTTCAATTTTGTCTTAATTATTATTTTAGGTTTTGAGTGAAGGGAGTTCTGCTTTTTAAGACTTAAAAAAAGGAGCCTGTAGCATATGAGCTCTGTCACACAGAGTGCGGTATGAAGCTGTATGCAAGTATGCGACACTTTTGCTAGCTGGAGCCACCCATCCTGAGCTTTGCGGGGGTGGGAAGGTGTGTAGTGGGACCAGCTTCATGCTTCAAAAGGGTGGTCACGAGCAAGTCTTCCCAAGGCCAGTAGCCTACAGAGGCATCTCCACACCCTGCCTGCTAATGTGCTGCTGGACTTGCACCAAATTCTTCCACCATGGTAACGATGGCTACAAATGGACATAGTCTCAGCAGGGTGGCACCTCTCTCATCCTTCAAGATAAGACTTTTGGGTCAGAGCAGATGACTTTTGGTTGCAACAATGAGGAAAGTAGTTCAGGTTGCTTTTGTTCATACAGTAGTTGCACAGCAGTCAAAGGGTTCAAATTGCTACACCTTTGTGTTTCACCCCTCTCAAACTTGACTGGTTTTAACCAAAAAAACACCACAACTCATGAATCATGCGAATTTCTCCCACTGCAAGGGTGTATTTGCTGTATTTGGAAACATGTACTAAGCAGCTATGAAATCTTGTTTGTCCTCTAAAATGGAAGAATTTGATAACTTCTATGCTGCAGTCTGTACTTGCAAATTTTAACAGGCTCCAAACACCAACAGTGAAAGTGGTGTTTCATGGCTTTGCTGCAATCTGAAAGCACTGAACAGGATGAGACAAGAATCAGAATAATAATTCAGAATAATACATTGAACTGTTTCTTGATCTACTCTGCCCATTTGTACTAACCTAAAGATAGGCTGTTTTTTTGGTAATAAACATCAATTAATCTCAGCTTTCTCTCAAACACACCCAAGGAAGAAGACAGCACTGAGCAGCAGATAGACTTTACCTCAGACTGTGTTTTCCTGGAAATATCTGTGCTCCACCCCGACAGTCTGTGTGAGCCAGTTGTTCATAACCACGTGTAGTGCTTAGCAAGAGAAGGGACTGAGGTTTCTGTAGTCTGGGTATCATTTTCTGGGAAATCTGGTTTTACAAAACACCTGTTGTTGGGTGTGTTGAAGGTTTAAGAAATTAAAAAAAAAACTTTGACACTTCTCAATTTTTCCTTTATTGGTCTCAGAGAAGAATGTCTACAGCATGGGAACATCATCCTAGCCAGGGAAATGCTTTCCCTAACTTAATACTAGGAAATGCTTAATCTCTGTTTGAGCTATCAAGGAACTTCTTCCTGCTCCCACCCTCTCTCAGCCTAAAATCTCCCTTGGAACATCAGTAAAAGCATTTAGGGAGTGAAAACTTTTCTGTGTCTCATCTCTGTTCATGTCTAAGGCCATTTTCAGAGCCCACCTCCAGAGTTTTCACCTCCTGTCTCTTCAGGGAGCTGTGGGGCATATAAGATTTCAGCTGATGTTTGCTGGGGTCAGTAGGTGCCTTTCATCTGAAATACAGAAGATGTTCCTGGCCCTGTGTGACATGTTCACTTCAGTGGGGGATTTAGATTTTTCTCTTGGTGGGAAAAAAATTAAATCCTATGAAGCAAAGTTTGAAATAAAGATGACTTGTTTCTTTTTTCTCCGCCCCCACCCTCCATTCTTGGGCATTTCTAGAGTAGTTTGAGCATATTTTTGTCACATTTTCTTCTTCCATTCACGTACATCATGCTTTGTGCTAAAATCTAGAGCACATGTAACAGTCTAAATGCACTCACCTAGAAGTGCAGGGCTTCATTGATGGCAGAACCTTGTCAACTTTACAAAGAACATAATTAGTTCAGACTCTTCTATAATCTTCCCCTCTGTTATTTCATATGCTTTCCTTGCACCGTCTCAGAGAGGGTGTGTTATACTGCCAGTACAACTGAAGAACGAATTTTTGATCGATAATTTCTTACAGATAAGAGCACGCCTTTTGAATTCAAACCTGCTTAGCACTAGGTGGCACTCTGCTATAATCTAAATTAGTTTGCCTTAGTTTTGAAGTTTGGTAAACATTTTAGCAATGGGAACAACAAGAAGATATTAGATTCATCAGTAAGTTGCTGGGATAGGCACCCATCTTGTGATATGAGGGGAATTTTAATTAGATCGTAAAGCTGTCTGAGCCTCTCTAATGTCCACTGGATGAGAGAGGAGGGAGGAAATTAGATCCATGTACTTATTCTAATAGTGCCGTTCATTGTAGTTACTGCTGAGAAATCAGTATGGTGTTTTGTGGGGTTAATAATGTGATGCCCTTTGGTGAAGTGTTACAAACTGAAATAATTCAAGGCCACGTCAGTAGAAAATAGGATGGGGATTGTGGGACACCTACTAAAAAAGCAGCTATTCTGCCCCATTTGTTCTTAGTACATTTTGTGTCATGGAGGCTAGGAGAGGGGAAGCTGCCCTATTTATAACTTTCACAGTTTTGCATTGCCGTATTTTTTTTTCATTTTAATGGACTGAATGTATGGTGTGTGTGAAGATTTTATAGAGAGGTGGATTTCTGGGACAAATACTGCCTGGGTGAGTGCAAGACCAACTATCGGTCCAAGAGGAGAATAGAGTCCTGGTGGTGGGTAATGATGTGGGCATATTTGCAGAGCAAATCATTAGAGGAGGAAATGAAACCGATGGATGTAGGGCTTGAGCACTGGAACTCAGTTTCTAGTGATAAATAATAATCTGGAAGCTCTGGAGTGAGGCATTGTGATCCATCCAAGCTCTAATTCCAGGAAGAGGTGTTGTCTGGGAATGCTGCTTCAGTTCTCTTCTAGTGACACCAATAGCATGACAAATGGAAGAGGACTGTCTCATGCACTGCACACCTGAGAATGAGCTCTGAAATTCTGTCTCATGGGGCTAGCTATGGGCAATAAGACAATCTCCTGGAATATGACTGAGTGAAAATCCTCTGCAACCAAATATTTCAGGGATGGAATCAGGTGCCCTAATTTCAATTAACAGAAGCTGCGCCTATGTTAAAAATTAATGTGGCCCAGCAGGAGCAAACCTGTGGATCTAAACACTTGGAGCTGGGCTCCTAGTATCCATGCTTTACAGATTTTAAGTGCCTATACTTTGGGCTAGCTCTAGCCTGGCCCCACTGAGTGCTCCCTACCACCTGGATGACGTTAGGTGCTCTCTTGAGGCTCATCTTCTAGGCAGGTTTTACATGAAAGGAACCTGGTTTGCAACTTGTGAGACAGCTTGTGTATGTGAACTGAAGCACACTCAGGTGATGACAATCAGGACATTTGCTTTAGAAGTTCTCTTCTGATCCAGGTTAAAAAAAACCCACCTGTGCCCTAGGGCAGCCAACATGTAGAAATGGAGCCCTCCTGCCTCCCTTGGAGGTGATCAAAGTACTGGAAGGTGCTACCGTTCTTGGTAGCTCCTACCCCATCCCTCCTCACGCAGCTGAGTCGCATGTCATAGACCATCAGCCAGTATCAGTGATCAGCCCTGAGCAGAGTAGCACAAATGCCACATACGCTCTCTGCATATGTTCAAACCCTTTTTATTCATGGATGGGACAAAATTTGATTATGTGCTGCTCATCAGGAAGAAATAGATAGTGTTAGAAAAATTCAGCTCGTGAATGCTGTTAAAAAAAAAAAAAATGTGACTTGGAAAATGACTGTCAGCCGTTGATCTTACGTCAATGTTATTTCTGGGCAGCTTCAGAGGAAGGGTGACCTATTGCTCAGGACAGAAACCTAGCCCTGGGATTACTGTTTTGATGTTTGAAGTCTGATGATACAGACTTCCTATGTGACCATGAACACTGAAGGCTGGATTCAGTCAAAGGCTCAGCTGCTTTAGCCTAACTCATCCCCTAACTCACAGAGTTTAGGACCTGAGACTCTGCAGCCAATACGTGATCAGAGTTAGGATGTGAGGTGGGCAAAAGAAGCATCTCTGATGCTGACCAGAGAAGAGAGAGTTGTTGGTTAAGCTGAGGCATGTGGGGAAATTTCTTGTGTTCGACAGAGCTTAAAAGCATGTCTGAGGCTGCTGGAGGTACCTGTCCCTTTGGGAGCCAGAGGCTGTGGTCCTCCCAGCAGGGAGGCAGCCGAAAGCATTTTCTGAGAAAGCTGAGCAAAATTCTCTGTTCATCCTTGAAAATGGGGCTGGCAGAGGAGAAGGGCACCAGTTTCTATGAACCAATTTAGGTGTTAGATATCTTAGCCAGATATCTTGGGGACCCTGGGCTCACTTTCTTCCTGGCATGTGGAGGTGCGTGTCCAGCTTTACTGTTCATCTGGACAGTGGAGATGTCCTGCTGTGCTGCACCCACAGCACCTGGCTGGAGGAGCTGCAGGGCTTTCACTTCCCACCTGAAGCAATACCAGCGGGCAGGAGGATGGAGGGAAAGGGGAGAGAGCCTGGCCCAGCCCAGTGCTCAGGGCATTCGCTCGGGAGGGAGGACTGGGCTTCAGGCACCTCTAAATGCCAGACTTTGCCTAAACAGAGAAAATGTGTTTTGTATAAAGTGGGTGTGTGTCTGTATGTTTGTTGCTGATGAACGTTGACTTTGTAATGCTAGTCTACAACCTTTGTGGTTTGGCTCCTGTCCCTAGCATTAAAGGCTCCCTCCTGAAATACCTTTTCTTGTGCTCCGTGTGGACCCGTTCTTATCACCCCAAGTGACTGGTGCCATTTTCCTGGGCATATCATTTGTTAAGCAGTTTTCTTCCAATAGTCAGTTTACTGGGTTGTTTTCTTTTCCCCTGAATTTTAGCTCAGGGCTTGTTTTGTGCTCTAAGACAGCTCTAGTATTTTGGATTGCCTCTGTTATTTGCTCCCCTTCAAATACTTACAAATAATTACCTTAAATTTCTATTCCATAGCAGATCTTTGGTTGTTCCTTTTTTAATGGCAAAAGGGGGCATATTTTTTATATTTCTTCTTTTCTAAGGGGAAAGAAAGCTGGAAACTTCTGTGTTTCTATCTGGAGGCGTGCATGCAAAGAAAGATAAAGCCAAATGAGAGCAAATGTCTATCTGTATACACTTGTGTAAAGGCTATTTTTTTCTTTAATCTTTCTGTGAGCTATTGTTTCCCTCCCTGTAAAGATTACATTACAAAAATTTCCATATAAATTCAAATCTTTCTGAGGTGGTTCACGCTGAAATGTGCCCAATTTAACTGTTCTTTGTGGTGGAATACAACTGCAATTGGTGGTTTCAAATCAGTCCAATATGTGGTGGAGTACTGGTAAAACACACGGAGGCAGCCTGTCTTCCAGTGTGTATTTCTGCTGGCAGAGACCCTAGGTCTCCTTGGCCAAGCATTCGGTGCTGGGATATAGTCTAGATTCCCAGCAAATTCTCAGTTAAGTGCAAGATGTTTCTTGAGCACGGAGCCAGAGATCAAACTGAAATAAGGCTCGCTCTCAGAAATATCTTGAAAACTGTTTGAATACCCTGGTGTATACAAACATTTTAGGTCAACTATCATATTCTCTCAAGATTTGTAGGCGTTTCTGTATGGGTGCCAGCAGCACTGCATCTCTAAAGAATGGAACCAATGCTGATTTCGTACTTCCACTACTGTGTCAGTGAATCCACCCACGGCTTGATAGTGTCAGTGCAATGTGATGGAAAGTTTCAATTATCGTTTAGCTCTTGTGTTGTTTTAGTGATCTTTTTTTTTTTTTTTTTTTGCGTCAGCATTGCGAGAAAAAGGAGAGGGTAGTATCCAGGGATATCAATCAGAAAGTAAATCATCCAAATGTTTGAAGGCAAACTCACCTGGTCTCAGTTTGCAAAGCAGTGCTGGGAGCCAGTCTTTTATTTTTTCACCTTTAAAAGCCTGGCCTTAAATTAGAGGACAAACAACCCTCAGCAATTTCTTCTGTTGCATTCCTGAAGGTCTGTAGCATCATATCTGTGAATAGCACACACCCACTCACATGCCTTCCTAGAGCCACAGACATGTTAGGATACTCCGTTGATGGGAGCAAATATGGCTTAGGATGTATTACGCTGAGAGATGAGCCCAGATCAACAGACTGTGCTGCTAACCAGCTACCAGCTTGGTTAAATTTGTGGTGCAGACAGAGCTTAAGCTGGTGTCTCACTTCATCACAGTAACCACTGTGCAGTCTGCTGACCAGCTATATTTAAGTATTTTGGCAGAATCCTGTTTAAAATTGGAAGGAATGCTTTTAATAGTCTGTGCATTTCTCTTGGAGGCCTGCGTTAAGGATATAGTTGCATCCCACACATACATAAGTCTGATTGGAAAGCACGATATGGCATGGATGTACGTTGTGGCTACGGGATGTCAGCAAGACAGATTTAAAGTACCATTGGCTGAATGACAGAAGAAAGATTTAGATGTTTTAAGGTTAGAGGCCAGATTTAGATCTTTCATATATGAAAGCAGCAGCAACTTTGTTGAAGTCAGTGGTGTTACTGTACTGTAATGCACGTGAAAAGATTCTGCATACTTAATTACTTGAACCAAAGCGCATCCGTGCTTTTATGTCACTTTGAGATTTTGTACGTGGAGCTGTGAACCTCCTAAGAAGCCACTACACTTGCCAGCTGCTGTTAGTTTTCACACAGGAGAATTTAGCTCATCCAGAATTCATGCAGCAGTTGAGAAGATGAGAAATCCGTTGCTATTCTGCAGTCTGTGGTATCTGAAAAGGGATGAGGTTTCCATATGCCTCCAGTCAGGTTTTTGGGGTTGTTGAAAAGATACCTGGTTGGCTTCTGAGTTTTGTGCAATTAGAGAGAGCTCTGTGGTTTGCACGTACAATGTACAGGTCTCACTTTGCATAAAATGTTTGCAAATACTGTAATGGGGCTGTGTCAGCATGTGGGTTGGATGAAAGAGTTGTCAACCACAAGAATTCACAGCTTAAGCATTAGTCCTTTCTCTCCCTGCCTCCTTTCCCCAGTTAAATTGCAATAAGGAGAATTTATTTTCATATTAAATATTTTGGCTTCTTTTTTAATTTTTCTTTTCTGGCTCACAAAATGAAATGACGCTCTTGGATTACATTATAAAGCTTTCCTTTACAGCTACCAGGACTAGAAACTTATTTTAAAAAACAAGTGAAAATGTAACCAAGAGATGAAAGCGAGGATCTTTCCAAAAGTTGCTGATTCCTGAAAGAGGCTTGAGGGAAAATACCAACAAAGAGAACACCAATATCCAGAGCCTATTGATAGGACCCAAGAGGAGACAACAGTGAAATAAACGATTTCTTTATCTTTTTTGTTATTATTATTTTATAGAAGCTAAAGCATGACCAAAATGAGCAGAGTGTCAATTATGCCCTGAGCAGGAATAGCAATTTCCTGGAAAACAGTGATAAGCAAAAACACCTGGAAAGGGGATTGCGTAAACTGGGGGAATGTGTAAACTGTCATCCTGCCCATCAGAATTTTGCTGAGCAGAGGAAGACATATTCTACCTGGCGTGTTAGTGGGTGTGTCACTTTATGGTACCCTCTTTTTCTTTGAAGGATCAGAGAATGTTCTACAGAGTGAGTCTACTCAGATTAGGTGATGTGGATCCAAGCTTACTCTTCAAATGGGAACTTTGACAGCAGCTTAATGTTTTGTGGTACTTAAATATTTTTCTAACTCTTCCATGCAGAATTACGGAATCAGACATTGGTCTGTGCTGTGGATGTAACTTCTCTTTTTCATATATAATTTCTCTCTGAGGAACTTCAGTTGTGGTCACCTCAACAAACCTGAGTGTTTTCAAAGACTGCTGACAAGCCTTTGAGTAATCTGTATTGGATATACACTGACTGCATGTTGGCAAAACAGTTTCTAAGTATAAAAAGATGTGTGAATCTGTAGATAGGTGATGTCATCCTTAGAAGCCTTGGTCGTGAATTCTGCAGCACCCCCGCGCCTTTGACAGCATCTTTACGAGGACACGTGGTAGAAAGTATTTCCTGAGATTTTGTACACCTACTGAGGCCGACAGACCCACGTCTTCGAAAAAGCAGTCATGGGACTCACTGTGACAATGACAAATATTGAGAGGTATAAAAGAGATATATTTGAGAGAGGTATAGTTGTAGGTTGCGGGTGGAAAAACAGTGAAAAGAAGGTGAGTTAGGAATATACAATATGTATGAATAGACAACACAAGGCAGAATACATCTTTTCAGGTCTCACTTGATTCCTTTTCAGATTGGTTTGGATGAGCTAATTATTCCTCTAAGGTTATGCTGACATTAACAAAAAATAGGAGATGATCTGTAAGGTAAAACAGTTAGTGCTGGGGAGCCTGATGTCTGCAGCATATGCCTTGGGGAAATTTATTTTTGAATAGCTCTAGTCTGATCCTGTGGACTTGCTGCCCATTAGCACAGTATGTGCACTCCTGGAGCGCATCGTCCTGTTGAATTTAATGCATGAGGAATTAATTGTGCGCTCTGAGATATTCTTGGGATACAAACCAAAATGCAGTGAGTGGGATCAACCAGGAGATTTGCTTCAAAAATTGTGCTCCTGACCCAAGTGAACAGAGAGGCACTCCAGGCCACACAATTTATCCTCTCTCCCACTTTTGGGAGAACTGTACCTGGGAATCTTAACCCTCCTCATGTCTGTGCCTCCGTCAGTCTGTCCTGCTGGAGGCTTTGGGAAAGCAAGGCCAAGCACTCCTGCTGTTGGCAGCTTGACAGTACAGAAATGGGGGATTTAACCAACAGGGATTCCAATTCCAGGGAATCCAAACCCTGGATCTTGGCTGCACAGTTTTAAGTATCAAATCAACACGAAGGAAGTCAGAAAGGAAGATAGAAACAAATACACCTGATGTTTGATATTTACTACACGAGCATTTCTCTCAAAGCCAGGAAACTAGAGAGAGAGGGCTCACCTGCTGGCAGCGTGTTTTTCCCTATATTGCATACATATATTCCCTATATGTTTTTCCCTGTACTGCATACTCACAGGCTGGATCTTAAAATCTACTCTTTACATATCAGTAAAAAAGGTGCGTGTTCACTTCATTACAGCACAGTTCCTTGCATTACTAAGTCCTAAAGCTTCCTTCCCTATTGTCTGACTTTCCATTTTTAGCTTACATTTTTATATTCCTATGGGAGGTTCCCCACTTTCATTTCCATGCAGTCTTGAAGCTGGGAATCCCATTATGTTGTTCATATGACCTCCGGAATGTGAGTAAATGTTTCATAGTAGTATATCTTCTTGGCTGTTCTCCAGCGCCTGTAATTAACTCCACATATATTCCTCTATCTATTATGCTGGCTTAAGATCTGACCTAATAGAAGCAGTGGAAGCTGGAATAAAGAGTAAAGCAAATCAAATTGGTATAAAAGGGTGCCTGTCTAAGGAAAGTGCTTTGCTTGCTGATAAGTCTTTACGTATTTACTGTGCACTCTCTCTCCTTTTAACAAGATTGCAATTCTAGGAAAACGCTGCAGGTATAAAGCAGCCCTTCTAAACCATCACTCCTACTTGCAGTACAAGAGCACACAAAATGGTTGGGGATCCTTAATTTTTTAAAGCATGATGGTGAGCACATATCACGTGTGAGTGGGTTGAATGAACCTTTACTTAGATAATGAAACTTTTTCATTTAATAAGTCATTTAAATATCTTGTCATCCTGACTAGCTAGCGCATTTTTCAAAAGTAGCTGCTTTTCAAGTAGTATACTTATGTCCTTTTTCCTTGTACTTACTATGATGTTTGCTTCTGGAAAATACTCATTCAACTCTGTATTTAATCCTCTCATGGTTTACACCAAGTTCTTGACAGGACTGAAATAATTCTAGACCTGGTGGAGAAAAGGTAGGATTTGTAAAAGATTACAGGTACAACACACATCCTTTTCTGGGATATCAGTTAATTCTCTATCAATACTTAGATCAGACCAGATTCAGATCTTAGCTATGCTGCTGTAAATCTGGAATGATAACACTGAAACCAGCGCACCACCAGAGCTGAAAGTAGAACTTGGCCTTTATTTTGTTAAGTACCTCATTAGAATTTCCTATCTTTGATCCATTTGGTTTTCTGTGCACTCAGTTTATCTTCCGTATCTGATTATGTATATTTAACCCCAATTAGCATAACTATTCAGAAACAAAGGCTTTCTTATGGTTTCTAGGCTTAGGCTATTGAGATGCATTAGACACTGCTTGTAGAGAAATGTTAGTGGCTCAGCCAGCCTTTGTATCATATTCCTGTTGATGGCTTTTATGTATGTCATTCACCTGGAACAGATGTTTTCCCTCCTGCTTTCACCATTCATCAAAAATATCTGAAAGAAAAATTAGAATACAATTAATATGCATGTATATCCAATTAATTTAAATAAATTAGCATTAAAATTGATTCTGGATCTATTTAGACACCTTCTGCATAGCCAAAAATAATCTTGATGCAGGACTGAATTTTATCAGAAGCCTCAGTAAACAGCAGAGACATTTTTTCCAAAACAGGAATCTTTATTACAAGATGGTAATTCAGTCCTAGAGCTGGCCTCTGCTTTCTGTGAGCCGTGTGAACCCTTGGATTTTGGTCAGCTGGGAAAATGGTAGAGAAAAGCACTAACTTGAAATAGAGAGGATGACAGTCAGTTGAATCTACTGAGGTTTTGGGAGAGAACAATGCAGATCAACTGGATATAATTATGCTTGACAGTATGGACTATAAAATTCTGCACTGACCACTAGTTAGCACAGCAATTCCTAGACTAGAGGTATTTCTAATACACTGGAAATATGTATACAGGGTGTTGGAGGCTCAGGTAAGGAGAATTGTCCATCCACGATCAGAGGATTTGACATGTCAAATTTGCCAGCTCCTCTAGAGACCACGGGCTAACTGTGATGACAATGTGGTGGCATGTTCAGGGAGAATCTCCTAGGAGATAAGTCTGATGCCAGCTCTAATCATTCTCCAACCCAAGCTACACAAATATATTTTTAAGATTGGTCATGATCCCATAGCTAAATAGCTAGCTGTTTTGGACTTTCCTGACTATAGTCTTAAGATAGGACGTAACTTTTCTCTGGCTTTTAGGATTGACAGAGTTGGACATGTCATGTCAGTGTGGAAACCAAGTAAAATACAGATACAAGGGCTTTTATCAAGGACATTTCAAACTCAGTCAGACCATGATAATGGAGTGTGAACACCAATATTGCCTCTTCATAGTGTGAAAAAATCAGGAAAAAATGAAGGGTTTGGGGTTACAACTGGCTATACTTGCTCGCGTGGTGTTTTCCTCCTCTCCAGATTGCTTTCTACGACTCAAGATCTGCTCTCCAAATCACAGCACTGCACTCTTAGGAGTGGGCTGGAGAGGTGAGGGTTGTGGTGTGCCTTTGGCTCCTGGAGATATCAGTACCCCGGAGAAGCAACCCCTCCTGGCCATGCAGCACATCAGTCGGGAGCTTTGTCACCAAGGAAGGGGTGATTCCAAGTTCTCTGCTAGGACAGCTCTCTCCCTCTTCCTTTTTCCCTTGGATTTGATTTTGTGCATAAAACCATTAAACCATCAAGCACAAGTTGATGGAAGTTCCCTGGTTATACATTCTAATGAAGCCTATAAAAATAGCAAATAATAACAAGCCATTTTTTAAAAAAAGGTACAAAATGAATCATGATCATTTTCCTTTTCCTCCCCCAGAATATCAGCTGTTAATCTTGTTCCTCCCACGGGCTAATGATGTAAGATCCTTCAAACAACAGGTGAAAGCTAGAGCTGAACCAGAATACTAAAGAAAATTTACTCTGAGATAATCAGAAAGATTTACTAAGTAAGCTTGAGTCAGTTGTATTTTTTTTCTTTTAATCTAAAGCCTGAGCTTTCTGAAAACTGATAACTTGGAATTTGTACCTCACTGCAAGAAAAACAACGTAAACATACCAAATACTTGTCGTTTTCTTTTAATGAGATGATGCAGTGAAATATCCATTTTGCTGGCTTAATAAAGGTTTTGTCAGCATACCAGTGAAAATGGTGAATTATATTGTGGTTTGTGCATACCTTTTGTGTGCAGTTTAGTATACTCCTATATGCAGCAAATTCCTGGTAGGCTTCAAGGAGTCTGCAAAAACAAATGCATAAATGAACGAGTCATGATGTGCTTCCTGGTCTGTCTTTCTTTTCTGAATGATTTAGTGCTAAATTTTTGATGTGATTTGGCAGTTTATTGCTTTAATTTATAAGACCTTCTGAGCTGAGTAGGCGTGAGGACAGGTGTGGGCTGAGTACTTGGGATGTCAGTGCTGCTGCTTCCCCCACCCAGGGAGATCTCTGGTCAGGGTATGGTATGGCAGTGTGCCCTCATTCTGGCAAGGAATCAACACTAATGTCATAGATTATGAACTTAATGCAGCGATCTTGCAAAAAAGGAGACTGATCATATGATGCAGGTAGCCAAGACAGCCATAAAAATTACCTCTTTTCATTCAGGTAGAATCATAGAATCATTAAGGTTGGAAAAGACCTCTAAGATCATCTAGTCCAACTGTCAACCCAACACCACCATGCCTACTAAACCATGTCCCGAAGTGCCACGTCTACACGTTTTTTGAACACCTCCAGGGATGGTGACTCCACCACCTCTCTGGGCAAGCCAATGCTTGACCACTCTTTCAGTAAAGAAATTTTTCCTAATATCCAATCTAAAATCTTTCCCTTCTGAGGCTAAAATGTTGCTCGGGAAAGACAGCCCTTTTCCATCATTCAAGAAATGTCAATGAGATGCTTGTAAATGCAAAAAGAAATGCAAAAAGAAAAAAACCAAATATTTTTGCCCTTTATGAAAACATTTAAAAATTAATATTTGAATAACTCTGCAACTACAAGTTGAGAACTGACATTTGGCAGGGATTACAGCTTTCATTGGGAAGGACTTTGGAGAGTTTCAGTGGAAATTTGGTTTGATTTGGTCAACTTTCTGAGCCTTTGAAAAGTATAAAATGGATGATGCCCAGTATGTTTTTTCCACTAAGTTTGTATGGATGTATTCATCATGCATTCCAGAGTGGATAAGTAGAGGTATTATGAAATAGGAAATGAAAGTCCACAGGAGCCCATGGGTCTCGGTTTCTGGTAAATGACCCGTGCCACAGGCCGTGCAAGACAGACCTCTGCGGTGAGGCACCTGGGAGCTGCCCGGGCTCTGGGGATGTGTGGGATCACAGGGAAAGGAAGGTTTCGTCAAGGAGCTTCGAGAGGGACAGTGCAATGTTGCTTAGAGGCTTCTCTCCCTGCAGTAAATGTTGGGCACGCAGCTGTTAGGAAATGCCAAATTTGATGCTGTGACCTTAACTTAGAGCTTTTAATGCGCACGCTGCATTCGACGGGTTGACCATACCTGTTTATGAAAAAGCAAGATGCGGTAGCATATGATCCTTACAACCACCCTTGAGTTTTCTGCACTGTGCTCAGCTGTGCTGTGCCTCATGTACCAAAGCAAATGGGTGAGTGCGACTCCCAGGCAAGAGCCAGCGATGCTGGCAAGAGCCAGCAATGCAGCAGTGAGCAGTGTCATGGGGAAAGTGTGCAGGTGCCTATAGGCCACTGGTGTTTAGAGACTACCTGCATTTCCCATTCATTTAGTTTCTTTAGTCCTGTCCTTGCTTGGGTTATGCCCTGATCTTAAAATCCACCCCCAACTAGGAATTTTGAAACACCGTTTTGGTAACCTGCTCCTGCGTTTCTCCACTTTAATTATTAGAATTGTTTCCTAATATCTTACTTGCACCTCTCTGGCACGTTTTTTGTTTTTATAGAGAACAAAGTATTTACATCCTTTTTCATAAATCTTCCAAATATTGAATCTGTCATTGTGGCCTCTTTGCCTTGCCTTTTCTCAGCTGAACACACTGCTCACCTTTTTTGCTTGTGTTTTACACAGAATTCTTCTTTGCTGTCTTTGCAATCAGCTCAGATGGTCAGTTCAGTGGGAAAAATATGTCCAAAGAAGTTTGGTAAGTAGTAGCCAAGTGGGTAGTGTTCTTACACACAAAGCAGGAAAGCTGGAATAAATCCACAGATCTCTTTTTTCCTATTTTTTTCCTCATTTCTCAGAAAATCTTATTGATCAGGATAAGGTAGGTGGAAGACACACCCTCTGTGTCTCCTTTTCAAGCACAGCAGTGGCTGGTGAACAACTCAAGATTTCAAGAGTAAGTGTGAACCTGTCTCTGCAACCCAGTGGTTTTCACTTAGGAAACGGTGGGTTCCTGGTCATGTACGCTGTGCCTGTGCCTTTTTATGTGAAACACAGGTAAGTTTCAGAAGCAGAAATCAAAGCTGGACACCCCCTCCCCCATATGTAACCTCATCAGCTGGCTAGTGGGTGGACACTTTTCTGCAGGCAGGGACTTAGCCTCAGAAAGCTTACTGCTGAAATAATCTGCTGATACACCCAGCTGACACATATCCTGGGGCTGCAAGTGAGGAACTTTAAGTAAACTGGAGAAGGAAATTCCTTACCAGTTTCTCTCTGGTGTGGCATTTCTTGAGTGCTTGCAA
The DNA here is from genome assembly GCA_013401315.1 of Balaeniceps rex. Lineage (NCBI taxonomy): Eukaryota > Metazoa > Chordata > Aves > Pelecaniformes > Balaenicipitidae > Balaeniceps > Balaeniceps rex. The sequence continues at coordinate 28,030 of VYZW01059638.1, read as the reverse complement.
GGTCAAAAGCTAGCAAGAAGCAGGAGGACTCAAAGAGGAGGTTGTATAGGGGAACCCATGCTAAAGGTACGCTTTGCAATGGGTTGAGGTCTTTACTAGGAACACCATTAATATCCCCTGGGAGTCAACATGCTCTTTCAATAAATGCCTTTCCCCTCTTTATGAGGAGATAGAACTTCACAAAACAGGATCTATTTTTATTTAAAATCATTCAGTAAAGTATGAATATAAAAGTATTTATTCATATTTTCAAGTGTATCCTAAGAGAACGTTCTGTAAAACACTTGGGCAGACTTTCCACGTTTCTTTCCACGAAAAAATTCTCCATTAACCATCCCCAAAGATTTCAGTTGCACTCACGTAACAGTATAGAGCTTTTCACATGTCAGGGGATAATTTATTTCTTGAATTAATGAATGTAATTTCATTGAGTTTAATATTTTAGCCAGGATTTATTATAGTGCAGTCTCTAATTTATGTTCAGCTCAGGTGAACAGTGCCTTACATTTGTCATCATAATGATGATTGATTGGAGGTCTCATTACAAAGTAGTGGTGTGATGGCTCCCATTTTATTCTGAATAGGAATGACTACAAAAAACACTGCTGTATGTGACACTTTCTTGTCATTTTTCTGCAGTCTCAGCTGAGGCCAACTGAATTGGAAGGAATCTTCTTCTTTAATTCTGAGGTCTTCTTTCAGGCCCAATTTGAGGAAAGTGCCTCAAATTTGGGACACTACCCACTCCCCGTCCAAACCTAGCATTTCTGTTGTCTGCTATGTACCTACAGTCTTTGGCTTTTAAGCTTTCGTTTTTCTTGAGCCTAAAACTCACTCCTAGGTAGAAATCTACCCTCACAAATTTTGATTTTTGTGAATTTGACTAAGTCATTGCTCACCTCTGCCATAACAATGATCAAAGAACTAAAAATTATCTTATCTGTATCATTGTCTTTATATTGGTAACGTGATAGCAGTTATCTGTATCTAACTAACTTTTCAAAAGAAGTGCTGAGTACCTAGAACGTTCCCCAGTTATGTTCTCTGTCTTTCTTTAGAGGTATGGATTTTGATTTCTTAAGTGTTCATTCAGTATTATTTGTGCCAGCTGTAGGAGTTAAAGTAACTACAAGCAGGATATTTGGTATTTGCAGTATGGAAAAATAACAATTTACTGACTAAAGCTGCTTTGTTGATTGCTTGTATAAATAGAGTAAAAGGACTGTTTGGCTCTGAAGAGACAGTGAGTAGACACCAGAGACACAGATGAGGAATAAAAACTGTCCCACTGAAGAACAAAATGATGTTGAACTCTGTGTGTGCACACCAAAGACGAATCAAACTTCATAAATGTACAGAGCATAAAAGTTAAAACCCTCTATCTTTTCTGGACCAAGCCTGAAAAAGTACCAAATCAGGCATTGCTTCTACTGAGATCTGAAGACTTCTGCTGACCTAGTCGAAGAGCATAGGGTGCCTTTAGGCCAAACTGGATCTGAAAATCAAAACTCTCGAGGTCCTTGGGTTCGTTGTTCCCTTGCAATTTATCTTGGATTAAAGCACTATTATATAATCAAGGATTAAAAGCATTAAACCATCCTAAGGAAACATAAGCATGTAATTTTGTCCGAGTTACCAGATAATAGATCTGAAAGCATTTTTTGATTGTTTAATTAGAAAATACTCTTTGTTTGGTTTGGACTGACTAGCCAAGCAATTTAAAAATAAATTATTAAAATCTGAGGGCTGCTTCTCCTCCTTTGCATATTTGGCATTTGAGAATATGTCACAGGCTAACCGTCTTCCTGATCTACTTAAGCTTCAATCAGGTTTAAGTGTAGGCAGCTCACTAAACTGCAGCGACATGTATGCCTTACTTGATCATGTGAGAATTATAGCTAGGGCTTAGTCCAGCCAGATATAATCCCAGTGACCAAATTTAAAATACAAAGGTAGGTGATTGCTTGTACTGTATTGGTAAACTGTGAGTATTTATTTGAATCATTCTGAACTCTCTTACAGTGCAAAAATAATAATTTCAAATATTTAAATTTAATATTTATTTTACATTTAAAATTAAATTTTACTTTAAAATTGTATTTAACAATTATTACTATTAGTATTAAATAAAATAAAAAATAATATTCCATAAATTCATAAGAGAGACCTAAATTTTTTTAAAATAGCCTACATAATGTTATGTAAATGTTAGACTGAAATACAGACTTCATTTGGCAGGAGAGATTTCACAGCATGCACTAAGAATGATTAGGTTAACTAAGCTACAAATTTATCAGAAGGTGCCTTATAGGAGCTGGAATAGCTAATAGTGGTTTGTGAGAGACGCACACAGGATACACTCAGCCAGAAAAGACCTGCTCTCCCTTTCCACAGTAGGAATGAAATCATCCCGGATCATAAAACACAAGCTGTTAGAAAAAGTGCGTGCTGTAAGGAGGTGCGTGGCACTGACAGGGGAACACAAATCTCTGGTGGCATTCAGAGAAATGTGGAGAAGGGCATTCAGATATTAAATCCAGGGTCAACTGCTGCACTTAGCCTCCCACAGGTATATGCTGGAAAACACAGGCCATGTGTTTTATATCCTAATTTCTGATCTGATTCAAACCTAGACTAATTTAGGCAGCTCATGGAGTTCTAAATTTTAGCACCTGCCCGGGTTTGCCATTGTCCTTCATTTTTATCATTGGGCACACTGCTGCCTTCGCCTGTGCTTTGGGCTAGCAAGGTAAGGGCAGGGTGTACCCAGCATCTGCGGGGATCTGGGCTCACCAGCCTTGGACGAGGACTACCAGGGCAAGCTGACGCCTTTGTCTGAGCTGACAACTATTGTTTTCAACTGTTATTCAAGAATGGATTAAAAATTCGATCATTTCTGAAGTGTAATGTAAGTGATTGTAGGCAGGCAATTTTTCCCCTGCTCTCCCAGTAAATGGATTTTACTATTGTGTTGGCTGTATTTTCCAGGCTTCTCAATAACAGTAAATACTTTCTTATGTTAGCGCTCTCAAAGCCAATTTTGATGGCAACTACCTTGCCTGTACCAATTGCTACAACCACAGAGAAGAGGTACTGTCCCTGATGCAAAAAGCCAAGAATCAAAAGACTCAACATGAAACGTGTTATTCTCAGTAAACACTGTGATATGCTCTTGTACAAACATACTTAGTAGGTCTTTATTTCCATGTATTTTCTGGTTTTTTTCTCTAGGAGTGGTACACTTCAACCAGGACCTATCTTCCAGAGACATACGATTTGTTTCACCAGGAGCTCTGAAGGAATGTAGGTATGTTTCTACAGGTGCTCTGTGAACATTGGTTGAGTCGCAGGTAGAAACAATTTCATCTATTAAGGATTAGCTATTTAAACCTGCCCTCTAAGCATATAACTCAAAGTACATTGATTGGACAAACCAAATTTTCTAGGGAACTGCAGATAAAACAGCTCAGTATTAAACTGGTAGCAATTAGAAATTAATTTTGTTAGCTACTGGTCACCAGATCACATGAGACTTGCAAAGAAAGACACTTGCAAAGGATTGGAAAAATTTTTAACTTTTTTTTGTTGTGGATTTTCTGAAAGAAATTTTATGGGGGAAAAAAAACCCAAACAAACCACCCACTGCTCTGTTCCATTTGGTTGCATTACATTGATAACTGGAGTTTAACTGGTGTTCTAACACCAATTTCCAACACTGCAGCTTGACTGTTCCGGTATTTTTTGGTTCCTCTTCTCCTGCTTCCAAAAAGGGCCTAGATTTCCTAACCGCCTTCCTATTCCTCACCAGCTTTTGTGTCGGCTGTCATACACTGGTGCTTCTTGATCTACTCTTCTCTTGGATAACCTTATCTTTTCTCATGTCTTCTCTGATGCATGGCTTTGGCCAGCTCTTTTCAACTTGCTCTCCATTCACAGCTGTTCTTAGTAAACAACCTTTGCTTTTTCCTTGAAAGCTTCAGAATAAATGTTTTATTAAAATATATGTATCGTATAAATGCTTATCTCATCATTTTTGATGGTGAGTAATCCTTGTATTCCATATTTTTCCCTAGTTTGCCATCTGGACCTTGAAGTCACGGTCTCATTACTTACTAGCTTACTAGTAAAATGCCATTTTCACCATAAACAAATATTTAAATTAGCTTATCTTGCACAGTCAAATAGTTTCAAATTCATCATGATCTAGCGAGAGATGCTTATTATGGTTATTTAAAAAAAACCCACAGAAAACAGCTTGTATTTGTTAGCTGTTTATTTCAGTGAACATCAAGTGCAAAAGAGTGGGCTGAATTAGTGCTGTGCATTAACAAAGAAAGGGAGAGGAAAACACAGTGACTGATATCATTGTTCAGGCTCGTACTTTAAGTAATGTCACATTTGTGGTACAGAGATAAGAAGTGACTAGTCTGAGGTACCCTCAGGGAGCTGATAAGTGAACTACTGGAACAAATAGAAGGAGGATTATGAGACTGGGAGGGAATAAAATTAAGACCGGTAGCATATGGAGTCTTGCAGCTATTTCTTCAGGCTCTCAAAGATTAATTTTAGCTGAAGATATTTTTTAGAATGATTTAATAATGAACAGAGGGTTGTGGTTTAAAATGCTGGCAAAGGGAGGAATTTAGCAAATGACTGCAACATGGAGGTCACAAGGGCTGAGGATTGTATCGACAAATTGCTACCAAAGTAATTTTCTTGCACACTGAGGAGTGGTAAATTTATTTCTGACTCAAAAAATAAAAAATAAGTGAACAAGAGGAGGTACGCACCATGATATGTTTGATTATGGTCAAGCACTTATATTGATTTTAAAATTGTGGATGCAAGTCTTTGTGCTACTGCTCCATGAGGTGGAGCAGTGTGGTTTCTGTCCAGCAGTGGATGCAGAATAAAGGGTGCCCTGGAAGAGCTGATGTTGCTCAGAAGGGCAGATAATGACAGAAACTTTATGATATTGCCATATGATATTGAACTGAACTGAGCTCAAACAGGATTCAGACTTATTCACCAGAGATATTAATCTCTAAAAAGAAGATAGCCGCTCTTTTGATTTAGCTTTATCAGACATACTGCAGTGAGATGTGTCTCTTCATCACCAGAGATGCNTAAAAAAAAAAAAAAAAAAAAAGTAATGGGGTGTATAAGCCAAATAGACAGGATTATGGTGGGAGTTGAATGAGATGAGATTCTCCTGTTCCTAATGCAGAACACAAATATCCGGGCAGAGGAAAGGAGTGAGAAGGCTGCTGTCTTTATCGTGTCTTCTATATTTCACAGTTCCCCTTTTTCTTTCTTTTACAATTTGTAGTCTTGTCCACTGTCTCTTTTTCCTACTCAAATACTTGCTGAAATTTTCTATTTCTATTTCTTCTATTTCTATTCCTTGCTCCTTCCCTCTCTACACTATTTAATCCTCTGCTTATCTATCCTAAACCCTGCCAAACCAATTCTGTCTCACATCCTCCCCCCACCTCAAACTACTTGTTTCCCTCTCCTATTCAGAAAATTCCACCCAAGTGATGATGATCAGCCTGAAGTCCTTCCTCAAGCTTTTTCTCAATGTAGCCATTCACCTTCCAGGTTTTTTCTTTTCATTAGCTCCTAACTCTCATCCCTGCTCTTAGTGCTGCAAAGCCTTTCCCTCCCATCCGGTGTGTGTCTCCTTACATGTTAGCAATCCTGCAGAAGCTAGAGCAAAGAAAAGGGAAGGCCCGAGCATATTCTGAGTTAATGAGGCTACTCTGAATTTTCTACTGACTTGCCTATTTCCCTGGAGCGAACCAGCGTACGTCTGGCTGTGCACCTATGAGGTGCAGCTTAAAGCCCTGGTACCCTGTGCACAGCAAAGTATTTGCCAGCCCAGGGTACCTCTCAGGTGGTGTAATGCAGTTCTCTTGGAATCTTTTTTTAGCTTGAGGAAAGGTTGTCAGGATAGCATCCTGAAGATGAAATGAATCAGTTATATGAAAGTGCAGAACAATTAAAGGCTCTCGTACTCAATTTGTTGCTTTTGCTGGACTGCCACTGCCAGAATCCGTCACTTCAAGGAACCCATTGTAATCCTATTCCTCTGTTTTTGTAAAGCATGTTTATATAAAGCCCCACTCACAGCAGTTACTCAATCAAATGCCTTTGTGGATAGATAAATAAAGAAGCCGCAACAGGAGTATGTTAAAAGCAGTCATTAGCATGTACCGCACATCAAATAAAAAATTACTGCAATTAATCATAAGGACATCATTTTTCTTAACCCCATTTTAGATTGCTGTTTTAAGTGCAATTTATGCCACACACCCACCCATGTCTGTTTTAATCAAGCATTTTGTACTGATGGGTAAGTTAAAGTCATGTAAGAATAGAGAGCTGAGATATGTGATAGAACAAATAAAAGGTTGTTAGGCCCCTCATTCCAGCATAAAAGAGCAAAACCAAAATAGGAAACTTTTTATCAAATAAAAAGACCTATGAATGTTCCAAACCAGTCCAAAAAGTCAAAGTAACATCATGTCTTTTCCATTAACCATTTGGTGTCACCAGACCATCTACAAAAAAGTGGAGAATTTTCACAATTCCCATGCAGACAGGTGATCTGATCACTGTTCATCTCTTGCAAACATTCTAGATGTGGAGGAAATAATTTCATTTAAATACAAATAGTTTTGCTTCACTGACAGACTCTTCCTGTATAACTATGTGACAGGGTCATTTGTGCAGTCACTTATAAATGGCATTGATCTATTGATGGTTTTGGTGCAGATCTATTGTATGTTACCTGAAATTGGCTGCTACTCTTCGTTTTGAACTGATTTTGTTTTTCAAAGAGGGAATTATCTGTATGAGCAACAGTAAAATTGGAGAGTATGGTCTTGGCAGCAAAAATTAAAAAAACATTGATGTAAGCTGTCTCACTGTGTCACTAGCCCTCCTACTGTTTCTTGTGCCTGAATTTCCTCTCTGAATATATCATCCATCTGTATGTACGTGCTGAAACTTCAGTCCAAACTGTGTATCAGCTGAATTTCTGTTAATGAGCAAATATGAGTGTAAATTATTCTTGCTTTTGCCACCAGTCTAGCAAAGCCTCTCGGTCTAAATCAACAGGAACCATTCCTAAAATAGTTCCGCCATTGACATTTCCCCCCACAATGGAACGTACTGGGAAATCATTGCCAATATTGGTATTTTTGACACCACAAAATGGTGCTGTAGTTCTATTCCCCCCCACCTCCCTTATTTTTCTTTTGGAAAATGTAGTTGATAAACCCCTCTATGACGTTCTTTTCTGGCTCATTTCATTCCATCTCAGACATCTGATTATTAAGATTACTGTTTTTAATATATTAATAAATAGTCTAAGTTATTCAGTGTTCTCAATTCAAAATGTTGCAAGAATCCATGCTGAAATGTTCAAAATACTTGTTCTAGTGAAAACGTCAAGGTAAGTAATCTTCTGAATAAAAGAGAAGAGGAAAAAAAAAGTCAGCTTTCCACTTGAACAGAAATTATGTTTAACACTACGTGCTTCTGAAGGAATAACGAATCTCTTTCAGAAATTCACTTCCCTTCAATTACTCAAGCACTAGAACAGATGTATCATGCCAAGGTCCATCTAACCCTGTACTGTATCTTTGGTGCAAATGATAACTAATACTTAAGGAAAGGTATAAGAACAGGTGAGGTGCAGAGTGATAGGCATATCAAGCCTTCAGCCTTGAAAATCTGGCTGGTAACTTCCTGAAATTGTAGCAAACAAGGAGTTCATGTTCATGTTAATGCCCAGTAGAAGAACCAAAACTGGTAGCTTGCAGAATTTGGCTCAATTTTTTTATGAGAAACAGCATTTCCAACATTACCAAAAGAAAACAGTAAGTGGTTTGCATATCATTTTCCAAAAAACTCTGATGTTCAGGTGCAAGCAGGATTTGCCTTTATCGATAGTAGGAAAAATCACTGCAGCTCCTTCAAGGTTAATGTCAATTATTATTAGTATGAATTGAATCCACTTTGGACGCAAACTCTTTGTAAATAAGAAGACCTGAGACTGTGATCCAAATTTACTAAATGTAGAACATCTTCTATAAGCATGTCTGATTTAGGGTGTTAAAAATGTTATTTGACCGGTTTCTCAATGCTTCCGTATCCATTTGTTCCCTTGTGTTGTTAACTTGGTGAGAAATGTTATAAAGAAGCAGCAATTACTACAATGCAGCTATTACCTGTTCAGTCATGAGAGAAATGGTCACAGCAACCAATTCTACTTTTTAAGCCCTAGGATGCGGTGTGGATATTTGCACCGGCATGTCCATACCATGGATTTTTTCACTCATAAAATATCTAGCGTAACTAGACTCAAAGCTTCCAGCGGCACTTGGACACATGACAGTTACCTTCCTTGAGCTGTCTGTGATGGGATGCTACCCTTATTAATCAGCAGCTGTGTGTGGAGAGGGGATTTGATGAGGTGATCTGGCTTGAGCTGTCTACACTGTGTAGTTTGCTGCAGGCACTGAGTTTGTCTTTCACTGGGCTCTAACGATACAGGTAATTCACTTTGCCTGGCAGTCGACTACACCCAGGCTTGGTTATGGAGCAGATGGCTGCCACTCAATCCTGGCAGGTTAATATCATGCTACTGGGTTGTAGAAAATACATAATTATCATGGAAAAGATTCATCCCTTAACTGCTTTTAGAGAACTCTATACTTCCTTGAAGCTTATAACTTTATTTGTCTCTGGAGAAAGCTGAACCACCACCGTATGTGCATATACGTATGTACGTCTGCATTGTGCCATTACAATCCCTGTATGTCCGTACTTCTATATTGTGCCATTAAAATCCCTCTGGCCAAGTTTCTGCATGAAAACCCTGCTAATCAAGTCTTGCCCTCTTCAGAAGACATATTCCAGTTTCCAAATCTTCTGCATTGATGAACTATTTCCTTGACGCATCTGTATATGCCAAGTCACCTCCAGGTTTTTTCCTCTTCTCCCCTTGCAGCTTGTGTTCTGTTAGTGCCCTCAGGGTCCTGACATCAGTGCCCAAATCCTCGGTTTGGGTTTTAGCATTTGGTATATGTGTATTTGTTTAAAAATGGTCTCAAAATCTTAGTTGTAAAAAATCATTGTCAAAACCCAAGGAGGAAAACTAACCTTTCTGCGTCCTGAGATTGTACTGTAATTCTGAGCTGCTGACCAAAACTCCTGAGCAGGAGTCAATGACCTGGGAAAGTGACTCTGAAACACGACTGGGGTGATGGCACGGCCCTGCACCAAAGAGCCGCCATGCCGTGTGCTCCGTGGTGAGGGTGCTGCCAACCAGTCCGAGCTGGGGAGCAGGGGCTGTGGAGGGGAGGTCTTGCCTCCTTACCGCGTTGCAGAAAGTGGCAGATTGCGTTCACAAAGAGATTCCAAGCAGTGAAATGAACGACCGAGTAAATAAAACGGAGTTATAGTCAATAGCCATTGACCAACAGTTTGTTGCCTCAAAGGACTAGGAAAATATGCGAAAAGACAATTGATAACAGAAACTGAAATAAAAACCATGTAACCGTTTAGCTACCAGAAAGTTTCCTTTGCAAGATCTGACTTGTAAGGAAAACAAAAGAAATGAAGGGGGAGCTCTAAAGCTGGTGCTGCTGGTAGGTCTGCTACCTCCTCTTTTTTAAACCAGGAGCTGGGTCAGAACTCTCCTCAGGGTGCAGGAGATTTATGCTCACTCCTCAACCTGTTCCGGAGGACCTGAACCCAGACATGCACACATAGGCACATCCCGGCTCCCAGAAATCAAAATTCATACAGAACTCTGGTTTTCCTTGCGTCCCTGGCAACCACTCCAGCTTTACTTGTTTCTTACAGAATTTTCTGTTCTTCAGTGTTTTGGTCTTAGCTCCAGCAAATTAGAGTTGCAGAAGTATTAGCTATGTTTTTTGCAAAGCTCCATTGCCTCCCCTGTATGACAGATGTTAGAAGGAATAGAGATGAAAACTTGTACCAAATACTCCGAGACATCTTGATTAGCAGGACATTTTTCCGTAAACAGGCTTATATTTTACAACATTTGAAACCCATCTAATTACCACAGAACAGCATAATGAGTTCAGGATGTTGAGAGGATCTGGAAGGCTGTTATTTTACAGTAAATGGCTTTAATCATCCTGATAACAGAACTGTGCTTTGTGTGTAAAATGTCTTGTTTCCCTTTTTTTCTCCCCCCACCAAAAAGTTCCATATCAGCTTTCTCTCTGAGCTCAAGCCACAGAGGATGCGGACAGTCATGTTATATCCCATTTGCTCTGTCTGCTGATTAAACAGGAAAGATTAGGCTCATGTCATGTTACCCTTTTAAAAACCATTGCTTTTACAAGTATGTGTTCTGTATTTTAAAGACATTTACCCTTTGAAAGAGAGAGGTTACAAGAGCATAAAATCAATGTAAAGAGCGGTTAGAATTGCGCCTGGTCCACATTTTTGCCTTTAAATCAAAAATGCCTTCATATTGTATTGTATCTTGCAGTTCTTCCACAGCCTTAGCTGGATGCTTTGGAACAGATCGTCTTTCATCGTCTCGGATATGTATCTGGCAAGAAGCTTCTGTGCTGAGGTTGAATTCTGGGAAGTCTGAGCTCCGCACGGTTTGCTTCTGTCAGAAGGAAGAGGGTCACAGATAAACTTAATCGTGATGTTACCACACAATTAGGGTTATGAGACAACGTCTGGAAATAATTTAATCTGCAATTAAAGTCCAAAAGGCAGCAGAAAGAAATTTGTATATTTATAAAAACAACAGAAGGCATACAACATCCTAGCTGTTGAAAGTCAGTTGGACAGATGCTGAATGTTTTTGGCTTGCTTGATAGTAATGGTCCACAAAAGTGGCTCACAGAAAACATACAAATTTCATAAACTGATTTGAATATTGTCATTAGTCTGCATTTATGCAAAACCAGCAAATACTTTCTCTATAAAGTTGTGCGTTGCTGTGGAAAAGTACATTTCCCCTGGGCTTTCAACCCCCTGCCTGCTGATTGTCTCACGCACCCCAGGGTCCTCTCCCTCCTGCCTCCCGCCGTCGGTGGGCAGCTGGGGACCCCGGGCTCTCCGGCAGGGAGCTGAGCCTCTGCTTTGTCTCAGGTCCTGCTTCTCAAAACATGCTGAGTTCAAGGGAGGCTGAAAGTGATGGGAGAGGAGGAAGAGCAGCACGAAGGACTCACATGCCAAGCGCTGGATAGACTATAACTTCACCCATGTGCTTCCTTCATGAAGAATGTTCCTGTGACACCATTTTCAATTGCTGTTTACTTGCTATTTTCATTACCACAGCTGGCAATGTTTTAAAACGCACACAGGTAAGTCTGGAGGCAAATCCCAACAGGAAGTCAGAAAGCAAAGCCTAACAGATTGCTTTGCTTTTATAATCAACTATTGTATTATTTACATAATAATGCTGGAATTGATGAATTGCTTCCTTTCCACTGCAAGCACAATTATTCATTGATTCGTTTTTGTCAGGCAAGTTCCAGGTCCCTTTACATTTCACAGCTTCTCATAATGGAAAAGAGAGGTTTACCAATAATGTGAATCACTTCATTAGGTATTTAAGAGCAAACATGCTGTGGGAGACAGGGCAGCAGAAGGATCCAGGAGCAGAGAGTGGTGTCCCTCAGGGGTCCGCATTGGGACCAGTACTGTTTAATATCTTCATCAATGACATGGACAGTGGGATCAAGTGCACCCTCGGCAAGTTTGCAGATGACACCAAGCTGAGTGGTGTGGTCAACACGCCTGAAGGATGCGATGTCATCCAGAGGGACCTGGAGAAGTTCAAGAAGTGGGCCCATGTGAACTTCATGAGGTTCAACAAGGCCAAGTGCAAGGTCCTGCACCTGGGTCGGGGCAACCCCCGATATCAATACAGGCTGGGGGATGAAGGGATTGAGAGCTGCCCTGCGGAGAAGGACTTGGGGGTACTGGTGGATGAAAAGCTGGACATGAGCCAGCAGTGTGCGCTCACAGCCCAGAAAGCCAACTGTATCCTGGGCTGCGTCAAAAGAAGTGTGGCCAGCAGGTCGCGGGAGGTGATTCTGCCCCTCTACTCGGCTCTGGTGAGACCTCACCTGAGTACTGCGTCCAGCTCTGGTGTCCTCAGCACAGGAAAGACATGGACCTGTTGGACCGGGTCCAGAGGAGGGCCACAAAAATGCTCAGAGGGATGGAATGCCTCTCCTGTGAGGAAAGGCTGAGAGAGTTGGGGCTGTTCAGCCTGGAGAAGAGAAGGCTGCGGGGAGACCTCATTGCGGCCTTTCAGTACTTAAAAAGGGATTATAAGAAAGACGGGGACAGACTTTTTAGTAGGGCCTGTTGCAATAGGACAAGGGGTAATGGTTTTAAAGTTAAAAGAGGGTAGATTTAGGCTAGATATAAGGAAGAAATTTTTCACGGTGAGGGTGGTGAAACACTGGAACAGGTTGCCGAGTGAGGTGGTAGATGTCCCATCCCTGGAAACATTCAAGGTCAGATTGGCTGGGGCTCTGAGCAACCTGATCTAATTCAAGATGTCCCTGCTCATTGCAGGGGGGTTGGACTAGATGACCTCTAAAGGTCCCTTCCAACCCAAACCATTCTATGATAATGCTGATATCTGTATGTAAGTAGCTAATGATTGTTAAAAAACTGCACCCAAGAAGGGACTTTAAACTGCCATGGACATCTCATTAAGGCCAGGGTTTCTAAGAGGACTGCTATGTAGTGGCTTTGGTGTGCACATTCCTCTAGAGATTTGTTCCTGTTCTCAGCTACTTGCCTGAAATCCGAACAAATTTGTCCTCGGTTTGGTGTGATGGGTCCTATAGCTCTGCTGCTTGTGGTACCTGTATGTGCATGTGGATCTGGTTCATTATGCAGTTTATTTCTTGTAGTATTTCTAGTAGTAAAACCCAGGGAAAAGACATACAGCCCAAGGTAATGAAATGCATAAGTTGCTAGCCTAGTATATGGTCATGCTTAGCTACTCTACCTGACCTCAGAATCTGATGGTTCTGGTGGATTCTAGCGGAGGTTATGAATTAATTGCTTTATGAAGAGGTACAAAATGCTACACAGTTTTTAGTAGATTAGTTTACTATTAGACCTTATACAGTGATGTTCAGTTATTTTTATTTTTCCCAAATATTTCTGAGGATGTCCGGAGGCCAACAGCCATGGGTCACAGGAACACATGGAAACTGCTGTTGCAGATTGTGCTGCACAATACAGCCTGAGCGCAGGAGCCGGGGTGTGTTTCTGAGGCTGTCAGATGGGGACACACTTGGTATTGCCGGGATTTTGAGAACTAAAGATGCTTTAACTAGAGCATCTTTCATGTATCCCTTATAGGTCTTGGGGAAAAATAATGAAAGAACAAAGAGAAGGGGAGAATTTCCTCTTGCGATAAATGCCTCTGCGGATGAGCACAGAAATGCTGGGATGAGGGAGGGTCGGGTCTATCACAATGGTTGCCTGCGTCTCCTGATGAAAGTTGCAGTGTTACTGCACAGCCTCCCGCCCACATCGCAGCCACAGGCAGCTACATCCAACCCTGTCTATAGCAGTCCTAAAATGTGTGTCCAAACACAGCTGTGAATAATATTTTTAGACGTGCACAGGAAGACTGACTATTCTGCGTTGTGTGATTGGAAGACTATGAAAGGTTCTGGGATGCCTCAGTAAATCCAGAAGGGATGCTTTCAGCACAGTGGAACATTAAAAGTTCCCAATATTTTTAAAGTTTTATAATGCAGTGACAAAAAATATCACTCAGACTAGGCAATCTTCATGGAAATATTTAGTCTTCTATCATGTGGGAAACAGACTGCAGCTCTTAAATTCTGTTCTTCAAATTCAGAGTCAAAGGGTAATGATTCCCCACGTGGGATAAAATTGATACATTACACGCAGTTGCTGAGAGCAATGATTAGGAATTAGGAGAAGTCCTTGCAAGGCTCCTGAACTCTAACTTATGTCAATGATATTGCTTTAACAGAGATAATTTAATAAGTAAAACAATACTGTCCCTAAAATGGACATTCTTTATTTTTTCCAATGTTTTGGACTTTCTCTTGCATTAGACGTATTAGCCTAAAATCATCCTTGCCATAATTTCACTGGTGTGACTGGAGCAATGTGAAGGATGTACATATATGCCAGTTTGCAGCCGTAGCACGTTGTGAAACTCTTCATAATAAGCGGGACAGTCTGGATTGCGCAATCTCTGGTGGTTTTCCAATGTAATCTCATCCTGTTTAAACTGACTGCAGACAGGGATGGGCAAGAAGCCTCCTGTTTGGATGATTGTGCGGTTTGGAGGCCATTGTGACACCAGAATTTGTTAATTACGCTGTGATGCTCAGATTTTACCTTGGTTATGTGCTCTAATGGATTTATGAAAAGATACCGCATTTCAAGAATGCTCATGATTTACTTTCATAACCACAGCTTAATTAGGCTGTATTAACTTAAAAAAAAAAAAAAAGCAAACCCCACACACAGTCTTGAACAGTATACTTATGGTATTTTTGCTTTGCATGAAACTTATTAATACTTTGTACCAGTATCCTACATTTTAGCAGTTTAAAGAGCTTTAAAACAATGATTACTTATATATGTTTGCATATACACCCACTTAGATGACACTGTGTAAGTAACATCTGGTAATCATGATTAACCTTTCCAGACTGTCCAGCACAGAAGTCAAATGGCACCAATTATCCCTCTCCTGATCATATGCGAGGTTATATATATAGAGAGAGGTAATGATGTGATTTCCACCTTTACTGAACTATGGTCTATGTCTTTTTGTCCCTCTCTCCATTTCTTCCCTTGAGTTCACAAAATGAAACAAAAAAACCCCCCACAACTCTTAGGTTGAATTAGATATTCTTAAAATATGCCCCAAGTACATTTTGTTTTCAATTACTAGTATTACAGCAGGTATATGATAATTTCCATGTTAAATATAAAGATGGAAACAGATTCTGTAAGACTTTTGTAAACTGTAAGACTTTTGTAAAACTTATTTCTCTCTTCCTCCCTAGAACCCCGCTTTGCTGCTCTGTAGCTCAGGGCTTTGAAAGGTGGGTTTTTTCCATGCTTGGGAGCAAAGCAGCCCAATTTTAGTCATAAATCTGCCCTGTAAGCAGCAGGAACTCTTCTTTCCAAAACATATGAAACACAGACCTTGGGGAGGAAGGAATGACTAAATGACATAGAAAATCTGCACTTTACCCAAGGTGGCGGGGAAATGCGTGCTTTATGTCTGTTACAAGGAGCCATGGGAGAGGATTGTGTGCAAATGAGTTTGGGGATGTCAGGTCTCCAGGTGGTGACTGTCAGAGGTGAGAGGTGTTAATTAGGCAGCCCTGCCTTGCAGTGAGCCCCAGCTCTTTCTCACTCTGCTGATTCACACAGAATAATTCATTACCCAGCACTGCTCTTTGACTGTCACAAACAAATCATGGGCTAGAATTTTTTGCATCCTTCTCTCCACCTAGGAGACTGTATTTTGAGTATATTTGAAACTTTTGCATTACAATTTTTTTTTTTTAAGGGCAACAGTTCAAGGAATAAGATTTTAATAAGGTTTTGTTTATCCATATAGCATCTAGTGCACCCAAATATCATATCCACTTGAGGGAAAATCCATGTCATTACATGGAAGCATTTCTCTCCAAAGGTTTGATGTGGTCACTGAAACATTTTAAGCTGAGTTTTATTTTTTGTTGCTGCACTTACATGTCTTACCAGAGCCAGAATGTGTGCAGGAGATGACGTTCTCTCTCTTTAGAAATAAGATACTACAGAAATTTCATAAGAAACTCTCTACTGAGATGCTTTTTATTAATGATTAAAAATGTAGATAAGCATGTGGATATGATGATGATTATTCAAAACAGAAAAAGAATGTCTACGCCTCTGCCCGCTTTCATTTCAAGACATACAGTACATTTTGCTGCAATGATAGAGACCACTGCATCACGTATTTTTAAATGACAGACTTGTGGACCTAAGTCCCTTATAATTAGTGGAGCAGTTTTTCACAGGTAAAGCAGAGATACATAGGGAGATATAGTTCTGTGATACACTGGGGCAGTGATGAATAGTATTGAGAATTGTCCTGTTGTGGTGCCATTGTGGTGCCAATATGGGATATTTCTAAGTTTTTCAACTACGAGCACCTGGGGAGGTATTTTAACTGTATGCTGACGTTTAGCGTATCAGAGACTGTGATTTTTTGACCTTTTTTCCCCTCCCCTGAAGTGCTGCACCATGAGTATTGGAAAGTATGGAAAACGAAGACAAGGACATTTGGGCTTAACTGTATGATGAATTCTTATTCCAACATACCTCAACGATTACCATGAGATAGACAGAAATTATCCCACTTGCAGACAGTCCAGGCGAGACCTCAGAAGATCAGTGCTGCAGAAGCAGCTTAGGCAGAACAGCCATTCAAGGGTCCTTTTCTCTTTACACACTTCCCAGAACTTGGCTGACATTTCTACGGTGAAGAGCAATATTCCTTGTACTGTGGCGAGGGCAAGCTGCACTGTTTTCAAGGGGCTAAGGTACAGCCCTGAGCATTGTTCACTAGAAAGGGGAAATTTTTCCTTCCCCACTAACTGCAGGGTTCTCAGCCACAAACAGAAATTTCTTGAATCGCACAGAAAATGAAAAGATATTTATTTCATCCTAAAACTTCATCTTAAAACACCCTGAAACTTTTTTTTTGAGGGTGAGAAGAGTTAAGCTCTTGATTTTTAAAGGGAACTCAGTTTGGCTATCAAAATTTTATTCTTGCTCTTTCACCTGCACGCAATTATGGCTAGAAAGGCATATAATTTCTTTCAGTGGTTGAAGGCTAAGCATGCATATGTTGGCACAATCAGATAACTATCTATCCAAGTAATATAAAACAATTGTAAAGATATTTGCAGCCCACTCCACTTTATTCACAATTACCATAAAACTAAGGGAATGCGAGGAATGAAGTCTGGCTTCATCTCTGAACAAAGCAGAGACTTCTAGAAAATACACTTTAATTACATTCCTCCTCTTGTTGGAATGGTTGTACATCAGGAAAAGTCTTCTGACTCTTTTCTGTGGCAGAAATGTAGCCACCATATAAAACCTGTAATAAGAATTGTCAAATATAACAATTTTATGACATCTGTTCATCATCTGGGCAGTAAAAGGAAGCTTTCCTTAATGAATGCATTGATCTAACAGATGAGGGCCAAGGAAGAAGCAGCACAAAAGCAATACCACGGCTTCATGGAAGAACACAGAGGCAAATATTTCAAAGACAGAAGCACAAAGAAGTTTTTCTAACATGAAGTTGTTTTGCCACTGCTGGGGCGACAGGTTGAATGTGGAAGATAGGTGTGAATTCAGCCAGGAGGACGGGGCAGGGCTGAGAGCCCAGCGCGTATTGCCCAGAGCGACCAGGGGGTCAAAAGCACAGGTTATCGGATACCTTGGAGGGTATCTAAATCAGGAGGTATGCTATTGAAGTTTAGGTTCTTGGATTTATTTAAAAACAGAGTGAAATTACAACCGACTCCTGTAGATTATCTATTTATAGTAGGCTGAATAAAATAACAAGGTTTTTGGAAAAGCACATTATTTTCTCTCTCTCCATGCTGAAGTATAGCTTTAGTCTCTGTGTGGGTGGCTAAGAGAATATCACAGTGTCAATAAATGATAGGCACATTTTTTTCTTTTTTAAGCAAACTTTCAAGGTACTTAGAGACGTTATTATTAAAACAGTCAGTACCTGAATGTTGCACGCTCCCACTGACGTCAGTAAAAACCTGCCGAAGTGGTTAAGCTCCAGTAGGACCAGATCCTGCTGGCCATATCTCTAGTTGCTGACACAGGTGTAAATTAAGCATGAATGTATTGTGGCCAGCGCAGGTATTAATCATCATGAGAGCATAATGGAGAGTTGCCTTCAACCCTCCATTGAACTTGCTGAGGTTCCTACCCCATGATAAATGTACCATAGCAAAAGTGGCGTGAAATGCTCATCACATGCCATGATGCTCCTTCCCGTGCACGCAGGTGTTTGGGAGCTGGTACCTCCATCACCAGAGGTGCTTTAGGAAACTGCTCCATGGTTTGTGCTCGATGACCATCAGATGCAGAATGCTGGTTGTCACTCATTTGGTTGGGCTCAAAATCTGTTTACCAAAGCTCTTTGCTACTACATGAGACCTTTCTCTCTCTCCCACAGCTTTATTATATTAGATTTGGTAACGCCAGCTCCTGTTCAGACCACGGAGAAACATCTCCAGAGGATAAATTAAGTCAGCAACAGCTCTGAGGCAGTACCAGCCCTGGAAGACAACGATGCACCAGCTGCTTGGAAAGGAGCCTTAATGCAGGGTGGAAGGCAAGTTTACATGGTAAAATGGACTAATAGCTACTGCAGTAAAGTATCTGTAGGAAAATGTTATGGATCCACAAGAAGATAGTAGGGGTTATAAGAAGAATTTATTATTGAAGTGGTCTGGTTTTTCCTTTTTCACTGAATTGCAAAACTGAGTTTCATGTTGAGTTAGATTCAGGTACTTGAGATTGTTCTTAACAATTTGTTATTGACGTTAGTAATACAGATTATAAAATATGGCTGGAAGTTTTTGTTCATCTTTAAAATACAACAGACAAAACTGTTGTTGTGAAGTCCATACTGAAAAGTTGGCTCTTGCTGTTCGTAAACACACACACATACAAAAGGAATTTGGTTGCACTAAATGGGCCTTGAGAGTCGGCCTATCTAGGGAATAACTACTTTCCACAAGCATTTTTTTCTTTTCTTTGTGCTGAGTTCTGCAAGGCTGGTTAAAACACAGTAAAAAAAAAAAAGAGATTTTTTTTTTTTAAAAAAAGAAATTTCACTCTTCATAACTGATGACTTATGGTTTTGGAACGTTCAAGATGAGCAGCTTTTCATTATTATTGTTGTTGTTATTAGGAAAGTAAGCAAGGACAAGGACACAAGCCATAAGCTTCACCTAGATTGGACCACTACTTCTGTGGTAGTGTTGGAGCAGGTTGCAGCTGTGCTATGGGTAAAAGGAGTGTGTGTCTGTTCCACACAACTGGTATGCAGGAATCCTTTTGGGATGCTGTGAGTGAGCCTGAGACACGGACAACTGTGATCATGCACTGCTCAGGTCAGGTTTGAAACCTCCCAGCAGGTCACAGGGATGGGCCATGTCTGTTACTGTTTCCCATTTTGCTATAAACCTTGAAGAAGTAACACTGAATAAACAAAGGTGCGTATTTTGTTCTGTGGTCACCAGAAATATGGCTTTGCCTAGATTTAGTCATGGAATACACTGTTCTAGAGAGCTTTTGTTTTGTACTAACAGAACTTTCTCAAATCAAAAGTTCTGGATTAAAGAAAGCTTTTGGGAACTGAAGCTGAATCTTGCTGGTGGCCTTATGAATAGGATTTTTAGTACATTTAGATTTTAAGGCTCTTCACACATTTTCTTTGGAAAGCTCAAGTTTCTATTTTGGGGACTGAGTTTGTATTTTAATGAATCAGAAAATGTGAAAGCAATACGGAAATAAGTTGTTAAGTCTTGGGAGGAATGGCCGTTCAGAACTGGCTATCAATAGAAAACTGCCTTCAATAGGCTACAGGGTTGCAAAGTTGAAGGCAAAAGGGACTAGCTATATAGATAGTAATCTACATAAATCTATAGATAGTAATCTACATAAATATAGCTATTTTAAGACTGTACAGTGCCTGCCTTTGTCCTCAGAAAGAACAGTATGAATGAAGGCTTATTATTTTCTGTTAGGTAAGTTTCTATCTATTTAATTCATGATTAACATAAAAATATAGAATGTACATAAAGATATAGCTAACATAAAATTATTAGTAAAATTTAGAAAAAATATTTGAGTCACCAAAAGCCTGCTCGAATAAATTGGGATGAAAACCTGACCTTGATTTCTAACTGCCCAGACAGTGGTCCTGTGGGTGCCCTGGAGATCCCTGGCATGCATCCGTTCTGACGACTGGGACACTACAGATTGCATAGGCAATGCAACGCTGCAAACAATTTTGATTTAGGAAGTTGTGTGTTTGGATTTTTTTTTCCCCTCTTAACTTGAATTACTGAAGGAATTTCTTCCTTGTTTTTCTTTTTCCGTCATGGATATGCTGAAGGGAGTTTACCCAACCAGCTTTGCTCACTGATACTGTAATGAGGCTGAGAGATGAAGACGGTGGGCATCAGTATGCCCAAACATTCGTTTGGCCCAGAAGTTAAAAAGGCTTAAATGCAACAAGAATAAAGTCAACATTTAAACAGGATAAGCAAGAATCTGTTGTATAGTTTGGCCAGGGAGCCACGCAGAAGAAAGTACAAGTGCAATTCATAGGTGCAACTTCTATGAGACATGGTAGCAGCATTGCAGCATTAATGTTATCATTTTTAGGGCTGATCAAATTACAGATCTTTTTGTCCAGTTTTTACAATAATATTCTTTCAGGCCCCAGAATACCATATTAAAGAAAAGACAAGACTTGGGTTCAGATGTCATTGGGTTACTCAATGCCACCTGAACAACACAGGGCTTACAAGCAATCTGTGGTTTTAAATTAGGTTTGCCAAATGTTACATAAAACAATCAGATATGCACAAATCAAAGCTGTTGAAAGCCATTTACATGCTGGATTATAGGGAGGTAAAGCTCATTGAACATTACTGCCAACAAAGAATCTAAATTGTTTCTGCAATGAGTACAGAGTACTTGAGATAACTGGTGGCACATTTTAGGTAACAGTGTTGATTTGAAATAAAAAATAGCCCTACCTTTCCTGTGACTTGAAACCAAGAAAGACCACTAATACCACCTGCAATTTTTCAAAGGCAGACAAAGGTTGTTTCATGCCAATGACTTTATTTGTGTTCATAATTTTGAGATATAACAGCACCTCAGCTGTTGCCAGAGTCTAAACAAAACAGGAAAAGTGTCCGCTTTAAAAATTCTTGCTTAACTCTTTAACCAACTCTACTGATTACTGTCCTCTTATGGTGGAAAAAGAATTAGGAATCCATTTTGCTGGAAATCCTGGTGCACTTTTTAAAGGTTCGCTTTGATTTGCCAACGTGCCTCTCTTTTGGATCCTTATGCTTGTCTAGGTGGCAAAATGCAATATTAGTTCAATCAGCTCATGTGCAAAGCAGTCTTACCTTTTCATTGGGCTTCCCAGCACAGCTAACATTTTGGATCAAGCAGCACTCTTGTGGCTTTATATCTGAAATAAATTTGCACAAATCAGAGAATTTGGGGCCTGTAATTATTTATGGTCAAACATTATGCCTTGAGATGATAGCCCTTCTTTGTTTTCCTCAGGACTGTGAGAGTTTAGACCAACCTGTGTGCTGGTTTAGACCAACTCAAAACAGATGAATTGTACTTGACAACCTGGGGAGAGCTTGGCAAAATATTGCCAGTGATATCTTGGCTGTCACTGGAAGGTAGCAGGAATTTTGCCATTAACTTCCTCTGGGACAGATTTCTTCCTTTTTCTTCTCATCCCTGCTGGAGTCTGCTTAATCCCCTCTTGGGCTAGCTAGATGGAGCAGCAATGAAGATGGCACGGTGATGTAAAGCATCAGGAATAAGAGATAAAAAGTTGAGTCCAGAGGACCAGATAAATATTAATCTGTCCTACACCCAACCACAGAAGGGCAAGGGACTGATACATGTAGCTCTTCTTTCTAGAACAGACAGAAATCCTTCTTAGATCCTTATAACCTCTGAGCAAAATTTCTCAAAAATCCCCTTTATATTGTGGAAAGAACTTTAAAGTAGGGTAGAAAGTTTTGTTTCGGGGGGGAGAAGAAAAGAAAGAAAAAGAAAAAAGCACAACTGCTTAGCATAAGAAATGACCTCTTCATCATATAAATC
>VYZW01059637.1:299-10933 GCA_013401315.1 Balaeniceps rex | reverse complement strand
AGGAGGCTGAGGGGAGACCTTATCGCTCTCTACAACTACCTGAAAGGAGGTTGTAGGGAGGTGGGTTTCCATTTCTTCTCCCAAGTAACAAGCGATAGGACAAGAGGAAATGGCCTCAAGTTGCACTGGGGGAGGCTTACATTGGAAATTAGGAAAAAATTCTTCATGGAAAGGGTTATCAAGCATTGGAAGAGGCTGCCCAGGGAAGTGATTGAGTCCCCATACCTGGAGGTATTTGAAAGACATGTAGATGTGGCACTTAGGGATATGGTTTAGTGTTGGACTTTGTAGTGTTAGGTTAACAGTTGGACTTGATGATCTTAAAGGTCTTTTCCAACCTAAACTATTCTATGATTCTATTCTATGGCCCAGAACATGGTCATGCCAGTGGGACACTTTACCTTACCTTCCGTTTTCCTGAGATGAGGGAGGGAAAAAACAGAGAAGAGCCAAAAGGATGGAGATGGGGGTGCAGCAGGGAAGGGAATGGCAGGACAGGTTGTAACTGATAAAGAAGAGTGAGCTGAGGTTTTCAGATGTAATTCACCTAATATTGTGTCTGGTTCAGGCCTTTAGAGGACATCACGACCTTAGCTGAAAGGTGGACTTGAACTCTTTTTTTACAAAATTCAGTTCCACCAAATGCAAGTATGTTCTTGACTTCCAGTGGTGTCACAGAATGACACACCATTCTGTCGCTGCAGTTGTTTATGTTATTCTCTGGCTGGTTTTTTTGATGCCATGACACCTCTTTTATGCAGCTATCATCCCACGTTCACATAAATGACAATCTGTTTCTGGAAACTTTAGCTTGCTAACTGTTATGAGGGTCCCATATGGGCCCCTGCAGGTACATTTATGTCAGCATTCTGTAAAAGGTCCACCAGACACCTCAATCATTTGCCTAAAACACTATCTTTTAAGTTTCTCAATGCAGGTGCTGTTTCATTGGTCTTTGTTCAGATCTTTTGTGACTTTGAACATACTTTGAGCTCCAATTGGGCTGTTGTTTCTGATTATTTCTTGAATTGATGCTTCTGCTTCAAACTTAATTGCTTTAAACTTCTATGGTATCTCTGTAGTTTGGGTGCAGTAGTCTCCTTTTGGGGCACTTGGTGCAATAAAATGCACTGCTGGTCATTTTTAGCTTTATTGTTCTTAGATCTTTGGCTTAGCACAGCCATTTGATAAAATCATCTGTAGTTTTGCTAGAGTAGTCAGCTCTTAGATATCCAATTCAACTGCAGAACATTATCCTTCAAACAGATTCTATGAAGGTTAAAGGAGTCTGTACCTCTGCACTACTTGTCAATTCTAGGTAGTCTTACTGAGCTGTGTTGAAGCTTTAGCATAAGAAATTATATCAAAGAGTGAAAAAATCATGTGCTTGTCTTGCCATATGTAAATCTTCCTAAGTTTTCTTCAGCTTTCTTCCAGGTCATTTCAAATCCTGGCATTCCCAGATTCATCATTTCTCGATGGCATCCCACTAGCAGAAGGAATGAGGCCTCCTGTAAATGACTACGTACTTGCTGAAAATGGTGGTGCTATAGATCTAAATTTTGGCTTAACTTTGCACTCTCCAGAATCTTTTCCTTTAGTTAAGGCCAGTTGTGTCATTGCCAGCTGACACATTCGAGATTTTCAGAACAATCCAGATGACAGGTTCGGCCATGCACAAACTGTGACTTGCATATCAGAGAACTTTCCCCAGACTACCTTGAATGAGAGGCAAGCTATTCCAGATTGAGGTATAGGAAGCCCTTGGACGTGGGTTGGCTTGATATAACGTAGTATATTTCACTAAATAATAATAATAATGCTCAGACCGCAGATCTTTCTTCAATAATTCTTCCATGATTTGTTTCAGATATCATAACTTTTAGATGTATACGCATTTTCTTGTACATAATCCTTCCTGTGTATTTTTTACATTCTTTTCTGCTTCAAAAATTGGAAGGAAAACTAGTTGGCTTCTGTTTAGTTTAATCCCTTTAAAGTTTACTTTGCTTTTTTGTGTTCTGTCAGGATGCTGCAATTTTTACACAAGCTGCAGAAGATTTTTGGTTTCAAAAGGATCTTTCTAAATGTAACTGTCTTTAGAGTTAATCCTGGCATGCTGAATTTTAGAGGGCCTATCTTGAACTGCCTATCACTGTTTTCCAGCACTGGTTTCACTGTGACAGTCACAAGTTCTAAACTGCTGCTCTGAAGCTCTTAAAAACCTGTCTCTTTACACTACTGTGCTGCTGTAGCATTTGAAAAAAACAAGCAAACAAATTAAAAATGTGAAAATGTTTAGAAAACTACTGGTTTGGGGTTTTCCAGAAGAGTGTAATGGAAAATTAATGGAAAAGTAAAATATGAAATGTAAAATATGAAAAGTAAAATATGAAAACCATATTTGCTCACAGTCAATACCCATTTAGTTTCTGTAAAGCCTAAAAAGTTAGTAGGAAGCAATCTGTTCCATTTTCTGTTTCGTCATGTTTTAGTCAAAGGAGTAACTGCTTCTAAAATTAAGCTTTACAGCATGTATATAAACTTGTATATACATGTATATACACTGTAGTGTACTCGTGATTTCATGATATTTTATATTTTTGTATGATTTTCAATTAAATATTTTACTTCTGTAATTTCTCACATATTTAAGCTGAGTAAGCAACATCACTTTGATATTGTTAAATTCTATTAATCCATTCAAGATTCATTCTACATACATATTCCACATACTTGTAAATACATTAAATAAGAAAGTAGCACTGCTTGTCTATCCTGTCTAATTTTCACAAAACTATGATATCATACCATGCCTCTTGAGTCTTCCAGTTAAAATTTGGAAGACTCAGTATTCTCTGAAAGTTGGGAGGAGGTTGTGGGATTTGGTGACATAATTGTAGCGGAATGCTGGTGTTTTAGGCAGATGCTAGAATCATTGAAAGACCATATTTTGTTGTCTTGTTTCATAGTCATAACTAAGGGAAATATCTGGTTTAGGCAACTAGTTTGTGAAAACGCTATATTTATATGAATTATAAATATTTTCCTAAAGACCTTTTTCTGTACAATAAAATGTAAGATTTTTTCCAAAACAAGAGGAAGGATAAGTAGATAAATAAAACACTTCTTCCTAAACCAAAGATAAAGGTTCGTTTAGTTGAACGTTGCCTTGAACAGTCATACAATATTCAACCTCTAACTATGGAAGAGGAAAAATAACTGTATAATTGGAAGGAAACCTGTCTTCTGTAGCATTATCTTTTTTTAATTAATGAATAGTATACAGAGACTTTGATTCATTGGATGAAAGTGATTAGGAAAGCAGATGTCACTTTTTTCCTTACAAATCTTAGGCTTGTGTTCCAACCAGCTTTGTCCATTTCCTCACATAGGTCAGTGCCTAGAATCACTCCTCTTGCTCTTTGTTAGGTGTTTTGTTTTGTCTTGTTTTTCATGGCTTTTCTATTTTCTTTTGCAGCAGACAAATACAAGCTTTGAGTACATACTGCATTTTCAGTTAGCCCCAAACCCCCTAGGTTTGCTTCTGTTCAGGCTTTTTATCTGTGTGCTTCTGAACCTGGAGCAGTGGATTCTGTCTCTGGCTTTGGAGGAAGGACTGAACTCGCTGAAACTGAAGTTTGTGGTGCATATAGAGCCATGGGTTGCAGGCTTCCTGAGCTGAAAACAAGCTTTACTTTGCCTGGAAAAGGGAAGAGGATTTTCTTCGCTGAAGTAACTTAGTGTTGGTAGTGGGTAGGGCAGCAAAGTAGACTGGGAGATGGGAGAACACAAGAATGGCCATGCTGTCAGACCAGAAGTCAAACATTCTGCTTCTGACAGTGGTTATAGTAGACATCAGGGAAGAGTTTGGAGATGTTTCCAGGAACATTCCCTCAGTATCCAGCAATTTGGGCTATCTAAGGAGGGGTGGCTGTTCTTACATGTGTATCAGTGGATTTCACTGTCATACGGCTGTTGACTTTCCTTTCACCCCATGTAAGCTTTCAGCTTTCACAGTATCCTGTGGCAAGCAGTTTAAATGCACGTTGTGTGATAACCTACTATTTTGATTTGTTTTCAGACCAGCCATCTGCCACTTGCTAGTTTCATTTGATACTTTCCATCCCTAGTATTGGAAGAGATGATTTTAGTAAGCAAGCTGAATGTGAGGCAAGGTTATCATGCTTTTAGAAAAAAAAAAACCCTTGTGAAATGAAAAACATGTTCAAAAGCTTCTTTTCAAAAATGAATGAATTATAATTAAGTACTAATAAGTGTGTATCTTGCATTACTGTCAGGATGGTGTTTGTTACAGCCACTGTAGCAAAGTGATTGCTGTTTATTTTCAGCACTTATATGCGTTTTCTAAAGATATGTAAACGCCTGTCAATAAATCTTTTGAAACTAATGTACCTGTATTTTTCAGCAATCCATTGTTTTCCAATGTGATTTTAATTAATAGAGGACTTTTTATTGTTGTTGTTATTCAAAACTTAATTTTATTACCTTAATGTCATTCTTTACCTATAAAAATGTTATATGTATGATGTTTATTTTCAAGACTTGCTTAGATTACTAGCATTGCTGTATACTTTATGACATTTCCTGTAGGATGAGAATATAATTTCTTATGTCAACAAGCAAAGTCTATTATATGATACAGTTATTGCATATGGTACTCCTACACTAGCTTATGGTAAATAAAAGAAATGCACATCAGAGAATGAAGTGATGTTACGAACATGTTACCTCTTGCTTTTTTGCTAAAAACAGAAGCTTGATATGTATGAGGCTGACCCAGGGAATTGAGTGGAAATCTTGAAGGACAGACAAGTCTGCATGTGAACAGAACACAGTTCTGTCTGGGAAGGCCCATTCAAACATCAGCTACATTCAAAGCACCATAGGGTTTCTGGTCAGGAGGAGCTTCCTTACCACTTTTAAGAACACTTGAAAATAAGAAGGAACGCGAGAGCTCTTTTCTGTCCTACTCCTTGCTTTTCTTATGGGCAGCTAAATGGGGAAACTGATGGGTTGACAGCTTATATCCTTCCTGCTTTTTTAGGTTGTTTTTCTGATATGTTAGAAAAACTTTGATATGATACTTGACCTTCTAGTTATAAAATCTAGATGCTTATGTGCTAAGGCCTCAGACTTTGTCATTGTCTCAGTTTCCACTAGTAATTAGCAGCTTATTCATAACCACATCTAAATTATCATCCATCTTCCATCATTTGACTCCCTGAAAGCTAAACAGAACATGGATAGAGAAATAGAAGTCCCAAATAGGACTTTGAAGATGAGGTGGAAGATGAGGAAGATGAGGCAGAACAAAGTATGTAGTCTAAGCATTACTTAGCAACAACTAAAACATCAGTGTGTTATCAGCATTCTTCTCATGCTAAATCCAAAACACAGCACTATGCTAGCTACTAGGAAGAAAAGTAACTCTAACTCAGCTGAAACCAGGACAGTGGTACAGTCTGTTGTCTGTTTTTTATGACTGACTGGAGTTGAAAGTCAATGTAAATTGTATTAAGGCTCCTTTTTGGACAGAAGCATACATCTAAGGGGACTAAACACTGGGGTTTTTTGCTTTATAGTTGAATTGACAAGCCTCTTTCGTCCCCTTTTTGTTGTGGTTTAAACCCAGCTGGCAACTAAGCACCACACAGCCGCTCACTCACACCACCACCACCCCCCCCAGCGGGATGCGGGGAAGAGAATTGGAAGGGTGAAAGTAAGAAAACTCGTGGCTTGGGATAAGAGCAGTTTAATCATTGAAATACTTTGAAGTGCCCTCTTCTGAGGTAGTCTATGCCAAGGATACATGGAGCCTCCAGACCAGTCACAATAGGATGCTTTTGCACTCATTCCCAGTTAGACTTACCTCAGCCTCCAACGCAGACAGTTCTTGGGATCCTCCCATCACTCCAGAAGTACAGATGGATTCTGACCCCTTGTAATCTGATGGTATTAGAGTATACTGTGCACCGGTGTCTACTAGAGCTTTATACTCCATGGGGCTGATGTGCCAGCTCATTGAATCCACACAGTCCAGTAAATCCAGTTGTCCGTTTCCACCGCCTGGCCAAAGGCAGGGCCCCTCTATTCCTGGTCAGAGTCTTCATTACTTGATTTTTGTAACTGCAAAACAGAAGTCCCTTCATCAGGGTCAAAAGTACAATCAGCCCTTCTACTCTGCCCAACAGACACTGGAGCAGTAATTTTCCTGGATGGATGCTTTTTGGCTGTTGTTTTTCCTTGCAGTTCCTGTACCTGAGGTTCTACTCTCCAGGTAGGTTTAATATCCCAATTCCTCACGTCCTAACACTGGTCACGCAGGAGGAACCACAGGGTTGCGCATGGCGCATGGTGTGCACCATTGGTACCCTTTCCCTTGAACAGAAAAAGGCTGAATCTTAATAGCACAAGGAAGACCTATCCTTCTCGGCTTGCTCAGACATTTTTTGGGTCAGTCTGTCCACAGCCAAGACACAGGCCCACGTGGAGGAAGAAAGATTATCTTCTTATTCTCAGAGCGGTTTGGCCAGTTCATCTATAGTGGGTGCCTCCGTGTCTGTCCAGCTCATTATTGCCAGGGTGTGGGCACATGACATCAGTGCATTTTGTACAAACTTTTGCCACATGGACTGCGTGCACCGGATTTCGTCGGGGTCTTTGGATGCCTGGGCATCATCCAGGTTGTTATAGATCACCTCCAAGACAGCTAATTCCCTCAGATGCTGGATACCTCACTCAATATTCGTCCATTTCCTTTGGGAATTTGCAAGTTCTTCCTTGAAGGGATACCAGTCCTTCACACTTGACAGGAGTCACCACCAAAGACTGAGGACTCCTGCCTTTTTTCCAATCCCTTTGTCAATGGCCTTATCCCTAGCGAGGGATCCCAGCTGCCAGGCTTCCTTGCCCTCTAATTCCTGACTACTGGCCCCAATATCCCAGCATCAGACTAACCAGATGAGAATTAGCTCAGCTGGTTGACAGCTAAAATCCTTTTGCATATTTCACAGCTCACTTAGGGATAGGATCGTGTGGTTTCTGTGCACTGAAGTAATTTATGACTCCTGTTCTTGTGACTGCTCTGCTGCAGAGCAGGCTGCCTCTTCTGATTCTTTCTCCTGCTCCCCCTTAGGAGAAG
Organism: Balaeniceps rex; assembly: GCA_013401315.1. NCBI lineage: Eukaryota > Metazoa > Chordata > Aves > Pelecaniformes > Balaenicipitidae > Balaeniceps > Balaeniceps rex. The sequence continues at coordinate 3,768 of VYZW01059637.1, read as the reverse complement.
CTTCTTCATCCCTTACTAAATGAGCTGACTTCTGCTTACATTGTTTCTTTTTAGTCATAGGGGTGACTGGTATAGTGTCTGGTTTAGCCACGGTGTCTGTTGGTATGTTTTCCCTCTCTTCTGCCTGAGGGTGCTGCATAATATCGAGCGGTGTTTGGTAGATGCTGGCCAGGGCCTGGCACAGTGCGGTAAGTTGTGCCTCTTTGGAATAGCCATGGCTTTTTTTTTTTTTTTTTCCAAAACATTCGATGACTTCATCAGGATCCTGTAGTTGTTCGGGAGTGAAGTTCCAGACCATTGGAGGTGAGAAGTTCTCTAGATACCTATCCGTATTCTCCCACATGCCATGCCACCCATGACCATACTCTGGCGGAGCTGGGGTCATATTCCTAAATTGCTTGTTAACCTTAGGCAAAACCAAAACAGTATTCCTAGGAAATACCAATAGAAGTTTTTTTAACTACCCAAGGATATTCAAGATACTGAGAAGTTATTGTAACGAGGGAGAAAACATCAGGGAAGAAGGTAGCGAAGGTGCCGTTCTGTATTTCCTCCACAAAAAACTTCTCAGAGGAGGAATTATAATTGTCTCCATGAGATGGTACCCAAAGTACAGTAATGGCTTCAGTACAGAGCCCAAATACCAGATAAAACTCAAGGTCAGTGTTTTAATAACAAATCTCCCAGGCAAAACATCACTAATCACTACAGAGCACAGCAAACTGAAAAAGCCAACACCAATCTTTAACATATACAGCAAAAAAAAGAGCATGGGGCAGATCAGATAAACTAGTATCGAGAACAGATGAATCAATATCGTGACCCACAACTGCTAACATATATAAATCCCTTCTAATATGCTCTGGTGAATCTGTTGTTATCTTAAATCCTTCGAGCCCCATGTCGGGCACCAAAAAGGACTGTTGCAGTTTAACCCCAGTCAGCAACTAAGCACCACACAGCTGCTTGCTCACTCTCCCCCACAGCAGGATGGAAGGAAGAGAATTGGAAGTGTAAAAGTAAGAAAACTCATGGGTTGAGATAAAAACAGTTTAATAATTGAAATAAAAGATAATAATAAATTGTAAAATAACAAAGAGAAAGAAATAACACCCAAGAAAGACAAGTGATGCAAATGAAAACAATTGCTCACCGCCAACCAACCGATCCCCAGCCAGTCACCCAGCAGTGCCCCCCCCCTCCATCTTCCCCCTAGTTTTATTGCTGAGAATGAGGTCATATGGTATGGAATATCCCTTTGGTCAGTTGGGATCAGCGGTCCCACCTGTGTCCCCTCCCAACTTCTTGTGCACCCCCAGCCTACTCGCTGGTGGGGTGGGGTGAGAAGCAGAAAAGGCCTTGACTCTGTGTAAGCACTGCTCAGCAATATCTAAAATATCCCTGTATTATCAACTCTGTTTACAGCACAAATCTAAAACATAGTCCCATGCTAGCTAGTAGGAAGAAAATGAATTCTACCACAGCCAAAACCAGCACACTTTCCTACAGTTCTATTTTCCTATGAGTTTACAGGAATGGAGGCAATTCCTCCTCCTCAACCGGGAAAAAAACCACAACAAAAACCTTACTCTTAATACTGAAGTGTTCACAACTGAGAAATTTCATTAAATTACTTTTGTTGGTTTCTTTCTCCTTTTTCCCTGATAGTGACTTTGCATGCGACTGTCTGGTCTAGAACTTTACTTTTTTTTTTTTTTTAATTAGAAATATGCTTAAGTAGCCCATTTGATTTGGAAGGACCCATACTATGATAGATACTTTCATAATCTTTATTTCAGATTCTTTTCTGAAAAAAAAAACCAAAACCCAACGTATTTCATGCTTCAGCTTGTGAAGAATTGATTTTTTTTATTCTAGAATAGATTTCAAAAATAACATGTATGATAGAAGTGACAGTTGAAGTTTATGCCTTGCAGACTGGAGTAAAATAGGTTTATAAATTCCCTTTATCCCAAGAAGGTTCATACATTCATTTTTTGGTTGTTCTCTCTAAATGAGATTTTGTAGTGGCTCATATTTTAGCTTTCTTTAGAAGATATCAGGGATTAGAATTTACTTTTTAAAGCTTTCTCTGTCTTTGTTATGTTGCTGGCAAGGCAGTTGTTATGATTCTTACTCCAAAATGGAGGCTTGAATGCTCTACTGCTGGTATATTTAATTTCTTACAATACGTTGTGGAAATCATATTACTAGATAAGAATAATATTGCTTAAGATGGCTTGGGAATTTCTTGTAATTCAGTGTGTCATATTAAGGGCTAGTAACAGATGACCCTGCTAAATGATATGTGGAAGAGGCACGATGCGTAGATTTCTCAGGGTTAAGCGTCTTCCCCTTGGGTGGCAGAATTTAAAGTGCTTGTTCTCTTTGCTATCAAAAGTATTTTTCAGGTTATGTCAAATTATTGTGTCTGGGCAGACACCATTTTCTCAGGATTCTTACTGTTGCTTCTGAAATCTCTCTAGCATGAGGCTGGCTGGGACATCTAAAGTATTGTTGGCAAAATGTTGCCCAGGACCGTAGTCACTGAACGCTCTGTAGCTACAGATTCATTTGTTCCAAGAGTTTAGCTGATGGTCCCTCCTCTGGAATTTAACTTTCACAAATGTTAGTAATTCCTTGACCCTTTCTGCAGGCACATTTGGTCTTGATCTGTAAGCAGAATTGTTGAATCTTAGAAAACTACTTGAGAAGAAAATGATAGTCAGCATGAATGAAGACGACACAACTAGAATTTCGGATCCCATTGAATAAAAGATCAAAATACTTTGAAAGTTTGGGGGGGTGGTATAAATTTAAATAAGGAATTGTAGGTAGTGTGAATTTTGCTTTAGATACTGAAAGGGGGTGTAAATCAGTTTGAACTTTCTTGGCAGGTGAATATTGACATGGTTAATGAGGATTATGATTACTAGGAGGGATGTTAGGGAAATATGCATTTCAAAATCACAAAACAAAAAGCAATTAAAGAGAAATGCTAATCAGCTAAAAACTGAATCCTGAGTCATGGCAATTTGTAAGGTAATCCAAATACAATAGTATTAAAATCAGAACAAAAGGATTTCTAGTAAAGTCTTCCATGCATGCCTGCCTTAAACATTTTAGAGATGCTTATCAGCCTGTTACTTAAACATTAAACAGCAATTAGAGATAACCTCTTTTATCCTACTGTGTGCATTTTTAAGCAATGGATCTTGTTGGTTTTGTAAATTTTAATGATCCATACAGAGGTTATTTACATGCTTGTGAAACATCCAGTTAAAAGACTTTCCGTGTTGTTTTGAAGTAAAATGCCTATTATCCAAACGTACATGCTGCACTCTGAAAAATGTTTGTCTTGTGTTTAGGACTTGAACACAGCAATGAGTAGCCTGGATAGGGGTTTCTCAGAGGGAAAATGAAGGGTCAAGAACAGAATTCCCTGTGAGGATTAATCTTGGTTCATAAA